>OX578144.1:121987950-122000450 GCA_951213105.1 Amaurobius ferox | reverse complement strand
CAAAATTGGAAGATTCTCTCAAGCGACTTTTTTAGTGACCATCGATATGTCCAAATTACTCTTAATTTAGATCTCACCTAATAATGCGTTTTTCCTCGAAACTCAATAAAATTTAGGAAAATTTATCTATAATTCATATTAACTAAACTCAATAATTGATAATACTTCAAATACAAATTCATTAGATAATTTTTTTACTTTTTATTAAATGTGTCTAAGATTGTGAATTATCCCACATTCGCAAAAAAAGCTTCTAAAACTAGGGATTTCATATGGTGGAAAAAAGATTTATCTAAATTTCGTAATTGCCCTATATGAACGAATCAATCCCTTGAGAGAAGCTCCGCCCCTCCTGATCTCATCATTGCAGCAAATATTAAATATACATATAATAAAGCTAAGTTTAAAAATTAATCAAAGAAAAATTTGATTCCTGGAAATAAATTTGTACCAACTGCAGTGCTGAATTATGGCTGCCATTCCTAATTCGCTTTCCAAAACCTCCACAAAATTAATAATATAAATTTACAATTCCAATATAATGTTAATTTAAACAATCAAGAAAAAATTAACCGTCTTTTGAACCATTGTTTTAATGATGATAAAGATTTTATTAACTTTCCTTCTATCGTGTTACCTTCTGATAGGTTGGAGGTTATCTCTGATGAAAAGTTATTCTCGGTTATTAATAATCTAAAAAGTAGTAAAGCCCCAGGTCCTGACAAAATCCACTGTAATACTTGGAAAAACCTTTAGGAAGTTTATCTCCCCTTACTTTCTAAAATACTGTCTAAAATACTGTCATTTTCCAACATGTTTCAAAATTGAAAATATTCTATTTTTCAATACACCATATAAAGATCCCTCACTATGTTCTTCATACAGACCCATTTGTCTTCTCCCAACTTTTGGCAAAATTTTCGAATTTTTTTTTATTAATAAACTTGACTTTTTGCATCATACAGAGAAAGCTTTACGTCAGTTACAATTTGATTTCAGAGAATTACATATCTGAGAGGATGCAACTCATAAACTGATTGATACCATCAGTAAAATGAAGTTTAAACATTATGTCTCTCTCACCACCGTGGACATCTGCGAAGCATTTGACAATTTAAACTAGAACGTTCTCCCTTACACATTCAATCTTATTAAACTGACCCATTACTTTTCAAAATTTTATTTTTACCTATCTTAACAATAGATATATCTCTTACTCTGACGGTATCTCTTATTCTAAATTAATAACTAAAGGTGCTCCTCGGGGTTCGGTGATTTCACCAATCCTCTGGAACACCTACTTCAATAGCATTCTTAATTTAAATAATGGTCTTTTTTATCTTCAAGCTTTTGCAGAAGATCTTGAAGTGGTTTCCCATGGTTTAATATTACATGCCCTTTCAATGAATACTAATCCTTTATTTAATTCAGTGTCTGAATCCTTATTTAAATTAAAATTGAACATCTCCCATAACAAAAGTAAATCTATAATTCTCAACAAATATAGATCGAAAATTAGAAATAAACCTATATTCAAAATTCAAGATAATAAAATCAAAATTAATAGACAACTTAAGTATTTAGGCTTAATTTTTTTATAACAATATTAAATGAAGCTCTCATATTTTTTATCTGAAAGAGAAATGTTTTAAGATTGCTTCTACTTTTGGTAAAGTTTCTGGTAGTAATTGGGATGTATATAAAGCTTTCCTTAAAATTTGGTACCTTTCGGTTATAGAAAAGATTATCATTCATGGTGCGGGAATTTGGGATACTAATTTAACTGGGGTTCAGATTAGAAACATTTTATCTTTACAAAGAATTTTCTTCTTCAATTATCTTCCGGTTTTAGAACATTTTCAGATATCTCTCTTTACTCTATTACAGGCATTCTCCACATACACTTTGCAATTAATGTTCAATACACAAAATATATGTTTTGGAAACATCGCATTAATTCCTTTTCTAATTCTAACATTCCTTCCCCACATTTTTAACTTTAATAGCCCTTTCTCGAACATCTATCCCTCAAAACGTGTCGTTATCTTTAAACAGCATGATCCAAATTACTTTTCCAACTTTAATATATATACCGACGGTTCTTCTGTTAACAATAATACTGGTTTCGCAATATGTATTTTTAAACATGATGTTCTGGACAAGGTTTACTCTTTCAAGCTTTACAGTGAGAACACAGTTTTTCAGGCTGAAATGGCAGCCATTGAGTTCGCCATTAATTGGGCTGCTTTAAATAATACTAAAATTAATATTTATTCTGATAGTATTTCTTCTATTTTGGATTTTAAATCATCTGCTAATAACAAATCACATTTTTAAATAATATCAAAATTAAAGCTAATGCTTAATTAAAGCTAATGTTAATGCATAAAGCTAATTTAAATAATTTATCCTGAGTTAAAACCCATGCAGACGTTTAGGGCAACGAAGTTGCAGATAAACGCGCCAAATTAGCCACAATTTCTGGTACCCCTCTCAAAATTCCATTTACATATTCTCATTTTAAGAAATACCGCATGAATCTCTTAATTAACAAATGACAAAATTATTTAAACACCTATATTTCCCCTAGAATCCATGACTCTGCATGAATTTTAAACTACCGTCCTATTGTTAATACTAATTTACAAATCAAAAACAAATATCTTACCTATTTCTAAGCTGGTCATGGTCCTTTTCTAGACATGTCCACTATTTAAAACTCAAATCCACCTGTAATTTTACTTGTAATTGCTTTGGTGACGTCGATCACTATATCTTTTCTTGCCCACATACCAAATCGTTCTGTTTATCCAAATCTTTCCATTTATCCAAACCTTCCCATTAATCAAGCAACTTGGTTCTGTAACGTCTGTAAAAATTAAAATTTCATTTTTAAAATTAAGAACTGTGTTCTCTTTGCGAGAGAAATTTCCAACAATGCATCTTAATGAGCTTATGCGCCTTTCTGCTTTCAACTGCTTTCTTGGTCAGTAAAATAAGCACTGTTCCATCCCTTTTCTGTATTTTTTTCTCTTTGCTGATGAATTTGTCTATTATTATTAATTGCATATATCTTTTATTTTGTATTGTGTATATATCTTATATATTGTCTTGTTTATATCTTATTTATTTGTTTATATTCTAGTATTATTTTGTTTTCGGTTCATTGCTCTCTTTTATTTAATTTTATTACAACTTCATTACAACTTCATTTTATCTGTATATAGTCTGAATTTCTTTACCCGTTTTGTTTTCGGTTCTTTTTTCTCAATTTATCGTGTTCTTGTAGACTTTTATTCACTCTTCTGTAATAATTCATTCACCTCTTTTTTTTTGTCAATGTTGTCAAATTGACGACACTGTCGCCAAAATGATAAAAAATAACGCTAAAACATTAAAAGTGTTGACTATTTGATGAAAATTTAATATCTTTGAAAGAATAGAAAAACAATTTTAAAAATAGCCTATTTTTATGTCCATAACTCTTTGCGAAATTTTGTCGAAGAATCTGGTGGAGTATCGCCAACTTGGGAACAAATTGGGACCAACTTGGGAACAACTTTAATGTTGACAAATTGACGAAAATGTCGCCACATTGATAAAACCGACGCTAAATGCGAAGAGATGTTTTGAAAATTTTGAATTACGTCATATGACGACCATACCTTCTAGTATGTAAAAAATGATACTTCCTCCGTTTATCTGTTACGATTGGCAATTCAGTTGGCGACTTGCGTTTAATCTAAGAAAATATCGCCAACTTGGAACTATTTCGCCCAGATTGACAAAAATATTGTCAGAATGGTAAAAGTGACGCTAATATAACAAACATGATACCAAATGATACCGAACCGTTTTCGAGATATTGCACATTTTTCTTTTAAATTTATCAGAAAATCACATAAAATTAATAATAAATATTAACTATTGAGAAATATGTTATTTTTTCATATGTAATGTTATGCAATAAATTTGTTAACATCCTTCTTGCGGACCTAGTACGTTCAAGTTAAGAGGAAGATAATTTAGGTAAATGTTTTGTATATTAATGCCTAACAATATGCTAATAATCATTTATTTACTGTAAGAATAACCGTCCTAAACTTTTGGCGAAATTTTGGTGATTAATTGTTCGGAATATCGTCAAATTAGAGACTTATGTTAATGTTGCCAAATTGACAAAAATTTCGCCAAAATGATAAAAGTAACGTTATAACATTAAAAGTTGCGACTAATTGATGGAAATTTAATATCTTGGAAAGAATAGAAGAAACAATAATAATAACCTGTTTTTATGTGTATAACTCCTTGCAAAATTTTGGCGAAGATTCTGGTGGTATATGCCAATTTGGGAACTTTATTTAATGTTGAAGAATTGACGAAAATTTCGCCAAATTGATAAAAATGACGCTAGATGCGAGGTAAGGTTTATGCAAATTTTGAATTACGTCATATGACGGCCATACCTTCTAATATATAAAACATGCTCATCCATTTATATGTTACGATTGGCAATACAGTTAGCGAACTTACGTTTAATCATTACATTTAATAATTACGTTTCATTACGTTTAAGAAAATATCTCCAACTTCAAACTATTTCGTCCAGATTGACGAAAATATTGTCAAAATTGCAAAAGTGACTCTGAGATAACAAAAATGATGCCAAATTGATGAAATATTTATTTAAATATTTTGATATATGAATTGTATTGATTTGACGATGCTATCAACATTAATAATTGTTAATTTAGCGTTACGTAAAATATAAAATAATTAGGAACTTTGAAATAGTTTTACAAGTTGTTATACGGAAAAGCGGCAAGTGTACGGATCAACATTAAAGATGATGCGCTGTGAAATTTGAATATATATATATATATATATATTTATCATTCGATACCTCTCTAATACCGTGTTGGGTCTCCTTTAGCTCGGTAAAGTGCAGCAACTCCAAGTGACATATACTCAACCAGTTGACGGAAGTCTCCAGAAAAAATGTACAGCCAAGGTATCTTGAGAGTAGTCCATAATTTCGTGGTTATGATAGGTCCATCGCCAAATCTCAAATCCATCGCCAAATTGATAAAAATGACGCCAGATGGGAGTGATTTGCAAACTTTGAATTCCGTATGACGGACATACCTCCTACTTTTAAATAAATAATTTACGCAACATGTTTGTCGAATATTTGGCCTTGAGCTTTGTTTATCGTCAAAGCATAAACCAATTGGACGGGAAACTGGCGACAATACAGCATAAATGGTAACGTCGCTGTAGACTTCCTTTTCATTCTTAAAGGATATTTATTATACATATAAGATACAAATTGAAATATAATTAATCACTTACCAAAAATTAAACTTCTGCTAAGTATGTGAAAATATATAGTTACGATTCTTTAAATGTATAGCATTGTAGTAAATGTTGAATTCATAACTGTTGATTTTTACAAACAGACAAAGTTTCAAGCATTGTTGTTATGAACAAATAGAGCGTTTCTCAATCATTATTGTCGTGAACAATTACGATTCATTGTTGAAAACGCTGTTGCCATTTCTAAAAAGTAATTATTTAAATAAACCTCTGAACTATTTATGTATTTTGAATAGTTTAAAATCTAAATATTGCTTTTTTGAGATGCCAACATCATTTAACAATGAAAGACTAAATTTCGAAGATACAACAAGGAAATTAAAATAGGTGGCGACACATGGCAATGTATTATAAATCATCATGCCAAACTGCAAATCATTTGAAGCCATAGGTCCAGCGCTAGCCCTGACACAAAATTTCTATTTAAAAAGGATTTGGACAGATGCTGCACCGAGCTCTTTACTTTCCTTATATACAATAATATATAAGGAAAAGATTCCGTCGAAAATTCGAATTCGAGTTTTCGACGGGAGAGCACGTTTCAAGCATCCCTGATCACGAATCGAACATTTTTGAGGTGATGTCTGTGTGTGTGTGTGAGAAAGTATATGTGTGTGTGTGCGTGTGTGTGAGAAAGTATATATGCGTGTGTGCGTGTGCATCAGTGAGTCTGTGATGACGATATCTCACAAATAAATGGAGGGATTCGAATGAAATGAGGGATTCGAATGGCTACTGTAACTGAATGTTATCTGTAGTTGCCACGTAAATTGAATAAATTAAATGTATAAGGATATGTATAGCATACCTGATCCCGAATCTGACGTTTTGGTGTGTGTGGGGGTATTTAATGACTTGGCATAGATCCAAGTTAGACAGTATATATGTATAACTGTGTACAGCTCACTAATATGTATGTGTGCATTGCAAAAAGACACGTCCGTGGCTTATCAGAATTGCAGCATATTGTGTGTATGCGGAACTGGTTTTCAGAGGGCAGACGTTAACTAAGGCTCCTCTGTATACGAGCTGACTCGTCAAGCATATTGAAGCCCACCAAGGTCGAAAACGTAATCCATTAGCATTAACTCTATTCGTATTTTCAATTTAGGAAGTACTATTGAAATAATTTTTGATGGGTGTTCTGCACCAAACTGCTCTAAACATACTAGAAAAAGGTTTAGGTAATTTCGCTTTCCCAGAAATGAAGAGGGAATAAAAAAATTGCTTATAAATAGATCATTAGAGACCCGGTACAGGAGCATAAATTTTATGATATTGTAATTGAAACTTCTATTTTTATATAAAGTATTTATTTTAAACACTCATTTTAGAATTTCGGCAACTGTAGTATATAGTATTATTGACTTTTATTTATTATAGTCTTATCTTAATAAACGTGGTTTGTAGTCCTGAATGTGTTATTCTCTCTTCCAAACTTAAAAGAATAATTGCTTCAAATTATATATATATATATTAAAGATTTATTCATGCTACACCAATATTTTCCAAGTTTTGTACACTTTATTGCATTTTTAAAGTATAATGAATAATAAAATTGTTGAATCCTACTGTTAACAAACTGTCGCCAAGTGGAAATATTATCATATTATAATAATTATGTAAACATAAACTAAAATGGTAAATAAATCGAAATGTATTTATTATAAAAGATAATTAATGGTCAAATAGAATTTTTTTACTAAAAACTGATAGAAATTATGTCTGAATAGCTCGAATTTACTTTGGAATGGCACTGATATTTTCATCGCCAAGATGATGATTGGCGCAACTCATTTGATGTAAATATTGGCGCTATGTTTAGAGGATCCAGTTTAGAGGATTTCCTCAGTATTATCTTTTAAAGTATTTCAATTCTTTTGTACTAGGCATAAAAAAATAATTTACAATACAAATTTATATAATTTATTATTATTATTAAGATTTTAAATGCTGTATTAATCTAATCTATACATTCACAGGTATATAACAAAATTGCTCCTCTTCAAAATTTCAGTACCTTTAAAATTAAATACACATTTTTATTTTAAAGTGCTCCCCCCCCCCCCCCCGGGTAATTTACACACTATACTATATACCATCATATATGTATATTTCAAAAACAACTTTTGATTATTTAGTATAGGTATTTTAAATAATTCAAGGTCTTTCTGAGCTCATATTAAGACCATTTTTTTTTCTATGTAATGTTAGGACTGTAACAGATGTAAAATCGAAATATACATAAGTATTTAAAAAATTTTAATAAAACCGTATTTTTGCTAAAAAGATAATAAGAAAAAAAAATGTCCATCTATTTGTTAATCTGCTTATAGAGTGAGAATCATATTTTCGATTCTTGTTAATAAGTGTCGCGTAATTACAAATGTTACTCCAATCTAATTCATATTTATAAAAATATAACTCAGATGTAAATTTGTTAACATTATCCAATATCTGTAAAAATCAATATTTGGAGCACGTGTTAAACCGCCAAATATGGTAACCCATATATTTGAAGAAACCTTACTGGGCTTCAATATGCTTAAATAAGTCAGACTGTAGTATAGGAGCTCTAACGTTAACTGTTCTCTAGCTAAATCTACGAAACACTCATGTTGGTCTTTGGTGGAAACCGAGGGCGACTTCTAGAAACACCAAATTGGGGAATTAGCTTCTTGTAGTCTCCTAAAACCACTAGGCCACCCCCACCCCACCCCCAAAGGCTCCTCCGAAAAGTAATAGGTCTTTGAGTGATATTCCTCGAATGGAAACTGCTCACCAAAATTTTTTCGATTCATTCAATTTGTTCGAAAGATATAGCTCTACATTAAAAAATATATAAATGAATAACAGTTTTAATATCTCGAGAGCAGATCGGAGTAATTTCTAAATAATGATGTCGATTCAATTCGGATATAAGCTGTTTGTTTATAAAGCATTCACTCAATTGATAATAGTGAATGCATATTTTTTTCCCGAATTGTTCCATTTTTGATCAAAACCATAAAATATCTCAAGAACGGTGCATATCAGCCTCTTGTAAATGATGACATTCGTGTTAAGCTGACATAATAAATACATAAATATTTCCCTAATATTTTCATATGTTTAAGTTTACTTATCTTTACGATTTTTGAAAAGCATGATCGGAAACATAAGATCCTTTCTTTTGTCCGTTTACCCTAAAAGGCAATAGGCTTCTAACTATTACTGATTAAAATAACCGTACCAAATATTTTTCTGTATTATCAACTTGCTCGATATTATTGCACCCACAGAGAGATAGGCAGATGGATGAAAATGGTTAATTCGTATTCAGAGATATTCCAAAACGTGTATAACTTCAAAATAAACACAAGGATTTGATTTTTGACTCATCAAAAATGTTTTTACATATAGTCGTATAATATGTGCTGAAAGGAAAAAAAAATAGCCATGTGTGATTTATTGATTTTAATGAAGGGAAGGCTATATATGGACATACTAATAAGCGAGAAATTACTTAATAAGAGAATCTGCACCACGTTCGTGCTCCATATTAATAAAAGCACAGAAACCTAATGAGCACACACTTTTAATGCCATCTGAGTTGAGCCCCTTCTCATAATTTTGCATATCCGTTTAATTCCACAAGTATCTATATTTTAACAATGTAAGCCGAAATATATAACATTTAACACAAAATACCGATGCTTTAATACGTGGAAAAAGTACAAATATTGCTAAATTCCCCTGCATAGATAATTAAAGACACCATATGTACAAATTTGTAATGACAATTCTGTCCACAATAGTACAGAATGTAGAAATACGTGTACAGAGTGTCCCAAAAAGATTCATACGCGCTTTAATTATTTACCTGTCGGCGATAAGTGGGCAATGATAATTGCAAAAATGTTGAAAGTTAGGTAGGAAATAAGACTACGTTAATGAAATAGTCCTCTCATTATATTTAAAAAGTTACACTTTTTAAATTTTTACTCATTATATTTAAAAAGTTACACTTTTTAAATTTTTACACGACCCCATTAGTCCATCCTGTTGCTCCAAGTCCTCTGGACGAGCCGGACGGCCTGGGGCTTTCACACGACCCCATTAGGCAAATTTGGTCAATCAGAAATTTTTTATTTTTAATGCAACAAGATCATTAAAAATACCGCATATATGTATCTTTAAAATCAACTGAATTATGATAAAGGACAAAATCTGACTTATGCCACTTTTCCGTACCTTGTGATAGACTGTTTCATCAGTGAAAATAGGGATCATAAACAAATTGTCGATGGAAATTGTTTACATAAAAAGAAGTACTTAAAAGTACTTAATTATTAAAAAGTACTTAGCTATTGAAAAGTAATTAAGAATCCGTGATTGCATCGTGAGCCTACGCGGAATTCGGAAAAATGTCTCCTATGTATTATCATTCAGTTTTAATTTTTTTTTATATATCACAAATTTACATTTCTTATTTGATATATAGTCCCCATTCACAATGTTCGATTTTCAAATAAATATAACACGCTTCATTTTAAAGGTACATATATGCGGGTTTTTTAATGATCTTGCTGCATTACAAATAAAAATTTTCTGATCGAACAAATTTACCTAGGGGGGTTCGTATAAAAATTTAAAAAGTGTAACTTTTTGAAAATAAAAAGGGGCTATTTCATTAACGTAGTCTTATTTCCTACTTTACTTTCAGCATTTTTGCAATTTACATTGCCCACTTATCTCCAACAGGTAAAGAATGAAAACGCGTTTCAATCTTTTTGGGACACCCTGTATTGGGCAAACAGCGGAGGTTTTGAGAAGTTAGTCGGTATGAGTAGAACTGCCTACTGCATGATATTTTGTATGAATATTCCACCAACCAACAAAGTACTTTTTGATAAGCGAATATGAAAAACCACATACATTTGACACAAGCGCATTCTTCTGATAGTTTAGAGTACTTGTTTCGAGATCAAGAAGCTGGGGGTTCTAAACCTTTATAGTCGGTGCAAGACTTCATACAGACCCATGCTCAGTATTGTCGACTCTGCTATATTAAATGAATATCCGTGCAAATATGCGATAATCTTTAAAAAGTTGATTCATTTAAGGCCAAGAAGTATTTTCATTCAATTAGAAGGAATGTATTCTGAAGTGCTTTTTATGCGGTCAAGATAGCTCAAGCAGAGGCATATATGTAAAATGTTTTTAAAAAACTCAGTCACTTTTGCGTGACCTCAATTTTTTGAATAATATAGCCAAAAAAAAAAATTAAGATATTGAATTTGTTCTTTTTCTATTGATTCTACTGATTGGCAACAATTTATAATATAAATGGCTTCATTTATTTGTCTGTTCATCTATCTCTGGGTAACGCTGCTACAAAATGCTATCAAACATGCTTCAATCAAGAATAAATATATCAATTTAGATACCTACCCAGACCATCAGCGTTTTTATAACCCTCCATGTGAACACTCAATTTTTTCGATCATCCAATGACTTTCCACAATCACTGCTGCTGGAATTCGGCATTCGTATAAAAATCCGGAGCTTTCGTCTTAGCTATTTAACTTTTTGCTTGAACACAGTTCGTTTTGTTCTTTCTTTTTTCCTATTTTTTCCCTTTGAGTGCTGTCGGTAGATATAAACTTTTAGCTAAAAATATTGAACAACAACAAAAAAGAAACAGTTTTTAACATTCAAACGCATTTTATTTCACAAACGTAGTGGCCAATAGGTAATGAAGAGCACAGAACAGAAAAGAAACATCGGTTAAACAGAGAAAGTGTGAGAAGATGGTGGCGAGCACGTCAAAGCACGTCATGAATCCTTTTAAAAAATTTGCGAAGGAAAGGCAGAAACGTATGGTCTGCATATTGAGAAAGAATATCTACAGCAATCTCATTAATCGCTAAATTGATAAAAATGACGCCAAATGGGAGGTGATGATTTGCAAATTTTTAACTGCGTATGACGGACATACCTTCTACTTTTAAAAAAATAATTTACACAACATGTTTGTCGAATATTTGGCCTTGAGCCTTGTTTATCATGAAAGCATAAACTAATTAGACGGGAAACTGGCGACTATACAGCATAAATGGTAACGTCGCTGTAGACTTCCTTTTCATTCTTAATGGATATTTATTATATATATAAGATACAATTTGAAATGTAATTAATCACTTACCAAAAATCAAACTTCTTCTAAACATGGAAAAATATATAGTTATGTTTCTTAAATGTATAACATTGTTGTAACTGTTGAATTCGTAATTGTTGATTCTTACAAACGAACATAAAGTTTCGCAAGTATTGTTGTTACGAACAAACAGAGCGTTTCTCAATCATTATTGTCATGAACAATTACACTTTATTGTTGAAAACGCTGTTGCCATTTCAAAAAAGTAATTATTTAAATAAAACTCTGAACCAACATCATTTTACAATGAAAGATTAAATTTTGAAGATACAACGAAGATACACTATATATATATATATATATATATATATATATATATATATATATATCAAAAGTAAAAATTATTTAAACATTTACAATAAAAACCGAGTGCAAATGATCCAATAGGTGCCATGCAGCCATTAAACATCGTTCACTAAAAACACTTTTAAGTGATATTATTACTGGATTTTACAACATAACTGTAACTGAATGCTATGAAAGATTTTTGTCCGGTACTTAGAAGGAATATAAGGCGTTGAAGTTTTGTTATTGGCAGCGTATTACGTGTTACGTCTTACAGTGGTATGGTACGGTATGGTGTTTTGGGTGTTGTTACGGGATGAGTGAACTTGAATGTATTGATGTCGTCTTTCGTTAAAAGTGTGGGGTGGATTTGTAAGAAAGTATGGTGATGTATAAACAGGTATTGATTTCAGATGAGTATATAGCAGTAAAATTGCCTATATTAGTATTGAGTATGATTGCTTGGTGACTTGAGTACAGTCTACCAATTCCGTCCATATAGAGTTTATTTTTCGTTTGTATATATATGTGTATATATATATATATATATATATATATATATATATATATATATATATATATATATATATATATATATATATATATATATATATATATATATATATATATATATATATAT
>OX578144.1:121891674-121987750 GCA_951213105.1 Amaurobius ferox | reverse complement strand
AGATTGGAACAATAAAGGAAACATAAATACCTCAAAACACACCTCTTCAGCGCAACCATGACGAGCAAAATATGACTGGATCAATGTTGCCATATGCCAAAATGAAAAGATGTGATTTGAGTAATAAAAACTGTGTGTGAGTAATAAAAACTGTACTGCGAAAAAGCAATAAAATGAAATAAAATGAGTTATTCAACTGTTAAAGCTTCGAGATAAAAAGATGAAAATATAATTGCAGGAGAATGAAGAAGTACGGCTAAAATAAGATAATAAGGGGAGAATATGAGAATTTTAGGCTAATCGAAACTTATTAACTATACTATTGACTAAATATGCAGGATATTGATACATTTTACTGGTAATTTTGAGGTTATTAATGTGCAAAGCATGAAATTTTTTATCTGATAATCTATAAATTCTAAAAAGTTGATTAAGTATAATATTTCTAAACAATTGAATCGAGTTGCAGGAATTAAAAGGTAATAATTTATTAATATTAAATTAAAAAAAATCTTTTTTATCATATAATTTAGTAACTATCCCATGAGCAGGTTCTATAATTAGATTTAAATCCAAATAATAAACATTATTACTAATAGAAGTTTCATCAGGTATTAATTCCAAATTATCCGGATAGAAATCTATATCTATGACATAGTTATCAGTAAATACAAGACAATCAGATCATCTACATATCTATAAATTTTATAATCAGTTGAAGTAAAGAATTTTTCATAATGATATAGGTATAAATTAGCTAACATACTGCTACTACAGCCACCTTGTGGAACACCTGAGACTTGTAAGTATAATTTATTACCTTGAAAGATATAATTATTGAAAAGAACAAAATGGAGAAGCTTAGGAAAATTGGTAAATTTTGTAAGATTAGAATGTTTAGTAATATAAGCATTATATAAAGCTAAAATGACATCATATAGATCAGTGATCTTAATATTATTAAATAGATCTTTAAAATCAAAAGTTTGAAATCCTATTATTTTACCAAGCGTTTTTATTTATTTTTTAATTCCTTACTGTTATTTAGAATAATGTAGCTATCACCAGAATCTCGTAAATTGCTATTTAGTACATTTAAATAATTTAGTAATAATTTACTAGCAGTAGTAGAGTATGAATTATGACCACTAGTAACAGTTCTAAATTTAATAGGATTTTTATGAAATTTAGGTATAAGCACAATATATGGAAATGTCAAAAATTTATTATTAATATCTAAATCACTATACATATTGATAATTTTCAATTTGATACTATTAAGAGAGTGTGAATCAATTTTAAATAGACTATTATTTTTTAAATAATCTAGCAGATATTGAATATAGAATTTTTTACAAATAATAGCATAATTATTAGAGGCTTTATCTACATAAGTAATAACAAAAGATCTATGTAAATCATTAACAGAATGCTTTATATTATCCATATTATATATAGATCTAGATAAATTAATACTACAAATGGTATTTTTAATAGATCTTAAAATAGTAAATTTCCACATATTAAATGCCTCTAAAGGCTGAGCATATTTAGAAGCTAATCCATAAATAAATTTATCAAGGTCCAGATTGATTGACTTTAACACTTGTTTAGAATTATTACATGAAGGTAACCTGAATTTAGTGCCAAATGACATTATAGTTCTTAAAGATTTATCTTTTACAATGGCTAAGTCTCCAGTAACTATATGACCCAAGTGTGGATTTATAAATTCAGCATAATTATCAACACTACAAATACATTCACCATCTAAATTTGTTGAGGAATCTATGTCGACTGAGAGAGATTTGAAATTGCATTGTAATTAAAAATGGTTCTTCCAATAGGCTTGTTATATTTAAAAGTTTTAGTAACATTCAAATCCTTTACAGGCAATAAATGATGAAATTGATTAAATAAATTCTTAAAGTTTATGGAATTATAAATAGGATGCTTAAATGATATTACACAATAAGAATTAGAACAGTTATTATTATGAAATTGATTAAGTTTTATTTTTAAATATTTTGATCAAGTAATGAGCAAATCATAGAAAATATGATTAAAATTTTCATTAGTAAGATTTAACTTTAAGAAAATAGCATAAACTGTGTTTAATTGTTTTTTCCTTAACTGCAAATACCCATGATTTAATAAATTTCCATTGATATGTGTTATTGAATTGTTGATGCAATACTTTTAATCTACCTTTTAATATCATATTTGGAGGAGCTTCCTTTACCGCGTTTAAATCTTTTGAGTTTAGCCAATTTACTATTATGTAAAAGAGGTTTAAAAAAAAGGTGATTAAAAATAGAATATTTATTATCTACAAAATTATTCTTAACAATATTACCATTGAGATATAACTGATTTAATCCATATGGAAACAGAGTACATTGTGATTTAATATAGAAGTTTTCAAAGAATAATCTATCAGCAGTATTTGTTTTAATGTCCAAAATATGTATAGTTATATTTTCAAAACCATGATGAGCAAAGTGTTTATATTCGATTTTATTAGAAGTAGGAAGAAAATTATTATTGTATAATATATATATATATATATATATATATATATATATATATATATATATATTATGTATATATATATATAATATATATATAAGATTTAAAATGAAAATAGAAAATATATAGATGGAATGATTGTTTTTACAGGGTTGCAGAAAGGTCAAGGGGGATTGCGACCCCTATTTCCTGGTTAGAAGCTAGCTTTGACTTCATAAAAACGCTCCCAGAGACTCTGCACGCCCGAAACAACAATCGATCATGCCCGTGGGGAAAAAATGGCCGAATCCCAGACAACATAAAAATGATCAAAATAACAAAAATTGGAAATTTTACTAACCAGCAAGACGAGAATCTTGGAAGAGTTGCATATAGCGTATATACTTCGAATAGGAAAGCATACATAAAAAAAGTCGCGTCTAACTTATAGAGCCATCTGGATGTGAAACAATCAGATAATCCTAGGGTAAGAGTTGAGTTGTATTGCATGATGTCGGATAAATTAACATAATTTTTATCACTATAATTTCTGCAAAAAAACATCATAATAGTGCTGTACAAAGCGGAAGGGATATGATTGTTCCCGAGTTCCGTTGATTAAATGCATCATGCATTTATTAAATTCTGTAATAGATGAGTTTAATAATCTGTATCTGTTCAAGTGATTTACGATTAAATTACGTTGTACGTTTAAACTCAAGTTGGTATTCCAGTGGGTAAAATAATTGATCTTGCAGTCATATAGATGTCCTCTTGTCAAATAATTTATAACATATTTCTGTAACTGTTCTGTTTCATGACTTTTTGGGATTGTATTTCTTTATATATATAATATAAATATATATATATATATATATATATATATATATATAAATATATATATATTATATATATATATATATATATGTATGTATATATATATATATATATATGTATATATATATGTATATTATATATATATATATATATATATATATATATATATATATATATATATATATATATATATTATATATATATATATATATATATAATATATATATATATATATATATATATACTACTATATATATATATATTATACCGACCGGAACCCATTGGGGGGCAACATCCACAGGAAAACTTATCCCCTGCCACCAACATCTCGGAAAGTCTTTTAGAACCACGTTCATGACGATCTTTAAGTCTCTGGTTTTCAAGAACAAATTCGCAGACTTACTCAAAATTTCTACATCAACAACTTTGAGAAAGCCTATTTGGCAGAAGTGAATCTGCACTATGACCTCTGGCCGAAGTTCAAAAAACACCGACCGCAACATGGTATTTCTGACTTAAGGCGAACGTTTAAGACACGTGCATTGAAAATTCGCTTACCCGATCTGCCTCCGCAGGTTTAACCCAAAGTCCGGATTAGAGATGGCACCAAGATGCAGCTTTGGTAGTACCGCCAACCATCCCTCATAGAACCTTGCCTCGGACCACTGTATAGCAATGAAGCTACAATGAGCTACGTGTACTTGTAACAGAAGCCTGACTCTTTCTTCGGGAGCTCTGCTACCCAGTAAACTTTCTTTTCTCTTCACTTGCCTTTTTTCCTTGACTCTTCTTATTAATAGTAATTCAGTAGACGTCCATTGTCCAAGGTAATGCAGACCACGCCTACGAACCATAGATACAACAATTCACCTACAAGCATCGGTTGAATGGAAGGCTCAAACATCGCATTGCTATTTTTTCAAGTATTAAAAAGAACAACAATACTATTCGACGTGGGTATGCGAGGGTTCTTCCTCAGATGCCTCGAAATTCAAACGTATTGGATCCTTGTATTGGGTTGCTTCTGGAAATCTGATTGAATCCTAGGGACTCTCTCTACGAGCTCTATCACCCTCAACCGCGTTTTGGCCATGAGTCCACACCTGGGCCCCCTGCTCGTATATTTACAACAATAAGACATATTCAAATTCTAATGATAAATATAGGCGACGATAAAGGAATTATCAAATATAGCATCAGTATTACAGCCCAGAATATTAAATATATTTTTTATTCTTTAAATTAACTGAGGGAGCCGGATTCTGATTGGCAACAATTTATAATATAAATGCCTTCATTTATCTGTCTATCTATCTACCTCCGGGTAAAGCTATTACAAAATGTTGCCAAACGTGTTTCAATCACGGAAAAACATTTCAATTCAGATACTAACCCAGATCATCAGCATTTTTATAACCCTCCACGTGAACACTCCGATCACTCAATGACTTTCCACAATCCCTGCTGCTTGAATTCGGTGTTCATATGAAAAACCGGATCGTTCTTCTTAGCTATTTAAATTTTTGCTTGAACGAGTTTCGTTTTTTTTCTTTTCTTCCTATTTTATCTTTTGAGCTGTGTCAGCAGACTTTAACTTGTAGTTAAAATGATTGAACAAAAAAATCAGTTTTTGACATTCAAACACATTTAATTTCACAAACGTGTTGGCCAGCAGAAAATGAAAAGGCAGAAAAGAAAAAAAACATCGGTTAAACAGAGAAGGGAAAGAAGAGTGCGAGCACGTCAAAGTCATGAATCTTTTTAAAAAATTCGAGAAGAAAAGGCCGAAACGTATGGACTGCAAATTGAGAAGGAATCTCTACAGCAATCTCAAATCCATCGCCAAACTGATAAAAATGACGCCAAATGGGAGGTAATGATTTGCAAATTTTGAATTCCGTATGACGGACATACCTTCTACTTTTAAATAAATAATTTACACAACATGTTTGTCGAATATTTGGCCTTGAACCTTGTTTATCCTCAAAGCATAAGTTAATTGGACGGAAAACTGGCGACAATACAGAATAAATGGTAACGTCCCTGTTGTTGTTGTTGTTGAGACCCAGACCGTCCGACCTACCATAAAGGTGTAAGGTAACTGTTTGGACGGCCGGGAAGTGCCACCCAATTTAGACCGGAACCCAGTGGGGGAGGCATCCACAAAGACCGTACCCTCCTTCCCCTACCACCAACCTCTCGGAAGGTCATACGGACCCACATGTTTAACGTGATCGTACTCCGCGTGAACACGGCGGCAGTTTTGGCAGCGGCTGGAATCGAACCCGGGCCTACAGAGTGCAACTCCAGCGCGCTAACCAATGGGCTACCGCGCCCGGTAACGTCCCTGTCGACTTCCTTTTTCATTCTTAATGGATATTTATTATACATATAAGATACAATTTGAAATATAATTAATCACTTACCAAAAATCCAACTTCTACTAAATATGTGAAAATATATAGTTACGATTCTTTAAATGTATAGCATTGTAGTAAATGTTGAATTCATAATTGTTGATTTTTACAAACAGACATAAAGTTTCGCAAGCATTGTTGTTATCAACAATTAGAGCGTTTCTCAATCATTATTGTCATAAACAATTACGATTCATTGTTGAAAACGCTGTTGCCATTTCACAAAAGCAATTATTTAAATAAAGCTCTGATTATTTATGTATTTTGAATAGTTAAAAATCTAAATATTACTCATTTGAGATGCCAGCATCATTTTTAACAATGAAAGATTGAAATTTGATGATACAACAAAATAATTAAAATAGGTGACAACACATGGCAATGCATTATGAATCCTCATGGCAGATTGCAAAACATTGGATGTCATAGGTCCAGCGCTAGCCCTGACACAAAATTTCTCTATTTAAAAAGGATTTGGACAGCGGCTACACAGAGCATTTTTACTTTCCTTATATACATAGTATAATGTATAAGGATATGTATAGCATAGCTGATCACGAATCTGACGTTTTGGTGTATGTGTGTCTGTGTGGGGTATTTAATGACTTGGCATAAATCCAAGTTAGGCAGTATATATGTATAACTGTATACAGCTCGCTAATATGTGTGTGTGCATTGCAAAAGGACACCTCCGCGGCTTATCAGAATTGCAGCATATTGTGTGTTCGCGGAACTGGTTTTCAGAAGGAAGACGTTAACTGTTCTCTAGCTAAATTTACGAAACACTCATGTTGGTCTTTGGAGGAAACCAAAGACGACTTATAGAACCACCAAATTGAGGAATTAGCTTCTTGGGGTCCCCTACAACCACTAGCCCCCCCCCCCCCGAAAAAAAAGGTGCCTGCGAAACTTAATAGGTCTCTAAGTGAATGATGTTCATCGATTGGAAAATGCTCAAAAAAATTTATTCGATTCATTCAATTTGTTCGAAAGATATAGCTCCATTTAAAAAAATATAAATGAATAAAAGTTTTAATATCTCGACAGCAGATCGGGATAATGTCTAAATAATGATGTCGATTTAATTCGGATTTAAGCTGTTTGTTTATAAAATATTCACTCACTTGATAATAGTGAATGCATATTCTTTTTCCCGAATTGTTCCATTTTTGATCAAAACCATAAAACACCTCAAGAACGGTGCATATCAGCCTCTTGTAAATGATGACATTCGTGTTAAAAAATTACCATAATAAATATATAAATATTTTCCTAATATTTTCGTATGTTTAAGTTTCTTTATATTTACGATTTTTGAAAAGCATTATCGAAAACATAAGATCCTTTCTTTTGTCCGTTTACCCTAAAAGGCAATAGGCTTCTAACTATTACCGATTGAAATAACCGTACCAAATAGTTTTCTGTATTATCAACTTGTTCGATACTATTGTACCCACAGAGAGATAGGCAGATGGACAAAAATGGTTAATTCGTATTCAGAGATGCTCCAAAACGTGTACAACTTCAAAATAAATACAAGGATTTTATTTTTGACTCATTAAAAATGTTTTTACATATAGTCGTATAATATGTGCTGAAAGGGAAAAAAATAATCATGTGTGATTAATTGATTTTAATGAAGGGAAGGTTAGATATGGACATACTAATAAGCGAGAAATTACTTAATAAGAGAATCTGCACCACGTTCGAGCTCCATACTAATAAAAGCACAGAAACCTAATGAGCACAGTCTTTTAATGCCATCTGAGTTGAGCCCCTTCTCATAATTTTGCATATCCGTTTAATTCCACAAGTATCTATATTTTAACAATGTAAGCCGAAATATATAACATTTAACACAAAATACCGATGCTTTAATACGTGGAAAAAGTACAAATATTGCTAAATTCCCCTGCATAGATAATTAAAGACACCATATGTACAAATTTGTAATGACAATTCTGTCCACAATAGTACAGAATGTAGAAATACGTATACAAAGTCTCCCAAAAAGATTCAAACGCGCTTTAATTATTTTCCTGTTGGAGATAAGTGGGCAATGATAATTGCAAAAATGTTGAAAGTTAGGTAGGAAATAAGACTACGTTAATGAAATAGTCCTCTCATTATATTTCAAAAGTTACACTTTTTAACTTTTTACACGACCCCATTAGACAAATTTGGTCAATCAGAAATTTTTTATTTTTAATGCAATAAGATCATTAAAAATACCGCATATATGTATTTTTAAAATCAACTGAATTATGATAAAGGACAAAATCTAACTTATGCCACTTTTCCGTACCATGTGATAGACTGTTTCATCAGTGAAAATAGGGATCATAAACAAATTGACGATGGAAATTGTTTAGATAAAAAGGAGTACTTAAACGTACTTAATTATTGAAAAATACTTAGTTACTGAAAAATACTTAAGAATCCGTGATTGCATCGTGAGCCTACGCGGAATTCGCAAAAATGTCTCCTATGTATTATCATCCAATTTTAACTTTTTTGTGATATATCACAAATTTGCATTTCTTATTTGATATATACTCCCCATTCACAATGTTCGATTTTCAATTAAATATAACTCGCTTCATTTAAAAGTACATATATGCCGTTTTTTAATGATCTTGTTGCATTACAAATTAAAATTTTCTGATCGACCAAATTTATCTAAGGGGGGGGGGGGGGGTCGTATAAAAATTTAAAAAGTGTAACTTTTTGAAAATTGAAAGGGGCTATTTCATTAACGTAGTCTTATTTCCTACTTTACTTTCAGCATTTTTTCAATTTACATTGCCCATTTATCTCCAACAGGTGAAGATTGAAAACGTGTTTCAATCTTTTTGGGACACCCTGTGTAGAGCAAACAGCGGAGGTTTTGAGAAGTTAGTCGGTATGAGTAGACCTGCATGATATTTTGTTTGAATATTCCACAAACTAACCAACAAAGTACTTTTTGATAAGCGAATATGAAAAAACCGCATACATTTGACACAAGCACATTCTCCTGATTGTTTAGAGTACTTGTTTCGAGATCAAGAGGCTGGGAGTTCTAAACATTTATAATCGATACAAGACTTCAGACCCATGCTCAGTATTGTCAACTCTGGTATATTTAATGAATATAAGTGCAAATATGTGATAATCCTTAAAAAATTGATTAATTTGTTAAGGCTAAGAAGTATTTTCATTGAATTAGTAGGAATATATTCTGAAGTTCTTTTTATGTGGTCAGGATAGCTCAGAGTAGTTTAGAGTACTTGTTTCGAGATCAAGAGGCTGGGAGTTCTAAACATTTATAGTCGATACAAGACTTCAGACCCATGCTCTGTATTGTCGACACTGGTATATTTAATGAATATAAGTGCAAATATGTGATAATCTTTAAAAAATTGATTAATTTGTTAAGGCCAAGAAGTTTTTTCATTGAATTAGTAGGAATATATTCTGAAGTGCTTTTTATGCGGTCAGGATAGCTCAAGCAGAGGCATATATGTAAAATGTTTTAAAAGAACTCAGTCATCTGCACGTGACCTCAATTTTTGCATAATATAGCCCTAAAAAATGATAATATTGAATCTGTTTTTTTTTTTCAATTAATAATATAAACACATTGATATATTTGCCTGTTCATCTATTTCTGGGTAACGCTGCTATATAATGCTATCAAACATGTTTAAATCACAGATAAATATTTCAATTTAGATACTAACCAAGACCATCAGCATTTTTATAACCCTCCACGCGAACACTCAATTTTTCCGATCAAGCAATGACTTTCCACTATCACTGCTGCTTGAATTCGGTGTTCATATGAAAAACCGGAGCTTTCGTCTTAGCTATTTAAATTTTTGCTTGAACGCGTTTTTTTTTTCTTTTCGTCCTATTGTTTTACTTTGATGGTGTCAGTAGATTTAAACTTTTAGTTAAAAAGATTGAACAAAAAAAAAGTTTTTAACATTCAAACGCATTTTATTTCACAAACGTATTGGCCAATAGAAAATGAAGAGGACAGAAAAGAAAAGAAACATCGGTTAAACAGAGAAAGTGTGAGAAGAAGGTGGCGAGCACGTCAAAGTCATGAATCCTTTTAAAAATTTCGAGAAGAAAAGGCCGAAACGTATAGACTACAAATTGAGAAGGAATCTCTACAGCAATCTCAAATCCATCGCCAAATTGATAAAAATGACGCCAAATGGGAAGTGATGATTTGCAAATTTTGAATTCCGTATGACTAACATACCTTCTACTTTTAAATAAATAATTTACACAATATGTTTGTCGAATATTTGGCCTTGAGCTTTGCTTATCGTTAAAACATAAGCTAATTAGACGGGAAACTGGCGACAATACAGCATAAATGGTACGTCGCTGTACTCTTCCTTTTCATTCTTAATGGATATTTATTATACATATAAAACACAATTTGAAATGGAATTATTCACTTACCAAAAATCAAACTTCTGTTAAGTACGGGGAAATATATAGTTCCGTTTCTTAAATGTATAGCATTGTAGTAAATGTTAAATTCATAATTGTTGATTCTTACAAACAAACAAAGTTTCGCAAGCATTGTTGTTACGAACAAACTGAGCGTTTCTCAATCATTATTGTTATGAACAATTACGATTTATTGTTGAAAACGGTGTTGCCATTTAAAAAAAGTAAATATTTAAATAAACCTCTGAACTACTTATGTATTTTGAATAGTTTAAAATCTAAATATTACTTTTTTGAGATGCCAACATCATTTAACAATGAAAGATTAAATTTTGAAGACACAACAAAGAAATTAAAATAGGTGGCGACATACGGCAATGTATTATAAATCAACATACCAAATTGCAAATCATTTGAAGCCGTAGGTCCAGCGCTAGCCCTGACACAAAATCTATATCAAAAGGATTTGGACAGCGGCTGCAACGAGCTTTTTACTTTCCTTATATTCAATAATGTATAAGGAAAGTATTGTGACGGGGTCGAAAATTCGAATTCAAGTTTTCGACGGGAGAGCATGTTTCAAGCATCCCTGATCACGAATCTAAGATTTTTCAGGTGATGTCTGTCTGTGTGTGTATGTGTGTGTGCGTGTGTGTCAGTAAGTCTGTGGTGACAATATCTCACAAACGAATGGAGCGATTCGAATGAAATTTGGTACGAAAATCACAATCCGTGAATACTGGATGCCTATTGCTTTAAAATACAATCGAATGTTCAGAACCCCCCTAAATTTTCGAGTGAAATTTTGAAAAAATCCTCAAATAATCAAAACCTTTAATAAAGTTAAAGTTACGCAAATAGACATTTATTATGTAATTTTCCCTTAGAAAACGATGGGCATAAACTTTAGAACGCTAGCATGAACCGTTCTCGAGATATTGCACATTTTTCAAATAAATTTATCGAAAAATCCCATAAATGAAAAAAAAAATATGAACTGTTCAGAAACATATTCACTTTTCATATGTAATATCATGCGACAAATCTGGTGACATCATTCTCGTGGATCTAACTCGTTCCACTTACGAGAAAAGATACTTTGAGTAATACTTTTGTATTTGAACGCCAATAGTCATTTATCGGCTGTAAGAATAACTTATTTCTCCGTCCATAACTCTTGGTGAAATTTTGGCGACGAATTTAGCGGAATGTCAGCAACTTGGCGGCATTTTTAAATGTTGCCAATTTAACGAAAATCTCGTCAAATGGATAAAAATGACTCTAAATCAATGAAAATGACGACCAATTGAAGAAAATTTAATATCTTGGAATGAATATATCTACTATAAGATTAACATTTTTTTAACTGTGAAAGTAGTAAATTCATCGCATTTTATGAGGAAAGTCATGTGCTGGCCACATCAGATTTTTTTTTAATATAGAGAGATATTAATATACATAGTTTTAAGCCTCTAAACATCAAAGCTTGTTGAATTCTACGCTTAAATTTTTTAAAAGTGTATAGATGTTTAAAGTTTCAAAATTTCGCCTTTTTCACAATTTTGACTTTTTCGAAATTTCAACATACAGCCTGTCATATGAGATGACTACCAGGCATATAAATCCGGTAATGGAACTGAGACGTATCATTTGGCACTTATTTCCACCATGTAATCGATGGTGTAAGTCGCTGTCCATTTTAGCCTATTTCAAATATTCGCCCAGAGCGAAGGCCACCTGATGGGACTGTCAGACTCACAGATCTCTACCATGTGCAATACTTGAACCTTTTGTATTCGATGCTATGTCGTTGCTGGCTCTTTGACTATAATGATGGATGATCGCAAGAAATAAAGCTCTTGACGAAAGGAAAATTGGCGTTCATGTCAGGTTTGGTGATGGTCAAAGATGTTTGTGAATTTATTTATGTATTTATTTATTTGTAATACGCTAAATTTGTATCATTAATGCCTTCTTACTTTCAAAATCTGTGTGTTTTTTAATATCAGAAAAATGTTGCATTTGTAAAACCACTTTCCTCATCTGTTGCTTATCCGTGTATTTCGTTTTTAACACTTTCCAACATAGTCGAAAAGTATTTATGTCTTTGTTCATTCTGTCTGTCTGTCCGTTTACATAATGACTGTCGTAAAAATGATTTTATCAAATTTAAATTTTAGTATGTTGTTGAGAGAGATGGTCTGTAGGACATATGGGAATGTAAATGAATAATATCACCCAATTAGTTTTGGATTGAATCCGGGTTGATAAAGTAAATTACACTGAACCATATGGGACCTAATTCTTCAAACATTTTTTAAGCAAATTTAAAATTTACAAATTGTTTCGAAACTTTTAGGAAATATTCAAATTATCCTATAAAATATATAAATATAATTACAGCAATGTATGTTCGGTATTTTCTTAAGTAAAGATTAATACATTAATTACACCCATATTATATGAAGAGATCAAGTGACCCATTTCAAAATAAAATATGGCATCCGTCTTTTTTCCCAGTGTAAAGTTCGTGATTATTAAATTTCTTTTAAATTTATATTTAGTGTTGCTTTTGTCCTAAAGCCTTTTTATTTTTTGCATATTTTCTGTGCATTTATATTCTGTGCCAAAGAAGTACAATATTTTTGAGTTCAAATGATCATCAAACTTTGATTATTTCTACAACGAAGCGCTATTTTAATGGATGCAGAATGTAAACAAGTGATTGTGAGATGAGCTGTACAAGAAGTACTGAATTTTTTTAATGAAAAATTATTTAGCTCTGGAGTCTGGAATGAATGTCATATGAATGAAATATTTATTGCTTTTGCATAAGAAGCCAGACGATTTATATTTCGAGGACGTCATTTCAATAAAGTTAATATTTTTCGATGAAGTTCTAAGTTTTGAAATATAATAAATTAGTGTAGTACTGTGATAATCTATGAAAATAAAATTGAAAATATGTCTGTTTGTCTGTCTTTCTATCTGTATGTATGTATGTTTGCATCACCATCGCGGGATAGTGGCTGAACCGAATTTAATGAAATTTTGTGGGTAGCCTTGAAATAGACCCACTTAAAATTTAGTCCATGTTTCGCGTTTATAAGACCAGGGGTTGTTGAGATATTAATTAAAAATGAACAATTAAACCTTCCATAGAAATAGCATTATGCAGACGATATTTTTTTCACCAATTTATTTGAAGAAAATTATATCTCTGAGTTTGGTTGGAGTTTATAGCGCTTATTAGTCACTTTTGAAAATCGCAGGTTTGTAACATGAATTTATATGGAAACGCTATCACCATGGTTTATTTCTCATAGACCTTTATTCAACAATTAAAAGTATTAAGAAATCAAAATGGTTATTTAATTATCACCATATTATGAGGACGATATCTTTCTTACATCATATTGCTCAGCAATGCAATTAAATCAAATGTATTTGTTAATTTTTCTTATTATTTTTTCGATTTGAATGATATATAAATGGATATAAAATATATCTTATAAATGAACGGTTTGAGTTTTCTTTTAATTATAATTATTATGGACTACGTACATCACTGTCATTTATTTTGACAAAGAATTTTCAAACTTATATATTATGTTTAGCCAATAAACTTATATATTGTGCTTAGCCAATTCATTTAGCCGATTGTTGAAACAAAATAAGAGTAGAACGGGAATATCTTCTAATACAACGTTAGTGTTTTCATGTACTACATGCAAACGGGATCAGGATGTCTTATTCTTCAGATATGCAAATTCAAATCTACAAATTTGGCGAGATATCGCTAACTCGACAACGTTTTTAAAACGTTGCCAAATTGACAGAAATGTTGCCAACTTGATAAAAAAGGCACCAAATAAATTAAATTTATGTTGTTTTTTTAGAAAAGAGTACTGAAATGACGTTTCGGTAGCATTTGTATGTCAGTAGAACCGTCCTACTTAGTAACACAATTAGCGAATTTTTAAAATGTCGCCAAATTGATGAAAATGCTTGTATATCCATAAAATATATCTTGAAATTCATAAAATCGCACTAAATAAATGAAACTATATGTGTTTTGTTAGGGGATAGTATTGTGATGATGTTTCGTCAATTTATTGCCATGTGGCACTATCAATCCTATAGTCCCACTTGGCGATAAATTTGGCGATTTTTAAAATATCGCTAAATTGACGAAAATACGGTCAAATTGATTAAATGACAATCAATTCATCAAATTGACACAGAATCGATGAAAATTCAATATTTTGCATAATTAAGTACGATTTTCTAGATAATCTCTGTCGTGTTGGGATAATTAAAAAAATATTATTTTTTAAATTTGTTTACAAACTGGACCAGGATGCTTTATTCTTCAGATCTGCCTGTGAACATAATTTTGTATATCGAGCCCAGAGATCCTTATACATTTTTTAGAAGAATTAAATTAAATATTTTAATTGAATATTTAATTTAATTGCAAATGAATAATGACGAATAACACATTTAGAAAACTGTAGGAATTTACACATAATTGTGAATGTTAAGTTTCTTTATTTTTGTCTCATCATCTCGGGAGAACGTCTGCACAAAATTGGATGACATTTTCGGAGTAGACTTGGAATAGCCTTCCCTTAAAATTTAGGCCATGTTTCGAGTTTCTAGGGTCAGGGGTTGTCCAGATATTAATTGAAAACGCACAATTAAAAATTTCATAGTGATAACATTATGCGAACGATATATTATTCGCAAATTTATGAAGAAGAAGATGATATCCTGTCGCTTAGTAACGGATTTATATCCAATGTGTTTATGCAGCAGACGATTTTCATTAAATATTTTCAGATTTAAATAATAAAGATATGTATATGAAATAAATTTCATTGATATTGCATTCTTTACTGGATAATATCAATTACAGTCCTCAGGTTTAAATATTATTATTACTGATATTTTCAAGGTATTACGCCATTGTTTCTTTCTAAAAAATTGTTGAAACTCGTATATTGTATATAGTACGGGTAATCTTCTACAAATGCATAACAGATATATCTTCTAATCTGTGAGAATATAGGTAGTGTATGTACACTCTTTAACAAAAAAAAAAAAAAAAACGAAGCACCCCAAAAAAATAATCCGATCATCTCAAAATTTCGCAAGCAAATTCCTTTATACCAAGTATGCAAATGATTAAATTTGCAAGGCCAATCAGTGTTAACTTCGGTCGTAGCGCGCGTTTGTACTGCGCAACTAGCATCCTATAAAACAGGATAAAAATATGGACTGTTTACCATTGTTCGTTATCTGCGTTGCATTTCCACCGAGACACAACCAATAATGCCGTTACGACGTTGCCGAGGACCTTATAAGCAATTAGACGAGTTCAAACGTGGTCGTATAGTCAGGATACGTGAAGCTGGCTCGTTATATGTAGCAATATACCGCCACTTGCACCGAACGGACATTGGTGTGAAAGATACAAGCAGCAATCGTTGCTGCAAGGAAATCATCGACGAAATGAAGGCTCTGGAAAGCCGGGGTGCACGAATGCGAGACAAGATCAGATGTTAGTCCGACAGACCCGAGCTGGTCCAACGGCATTATTGTCCGCCATTCAACGTGCTACAACCTCTTCCATACCACCCGTGGTATCAAGGGGCCATAAAGAATGTCACCATGAAAGGTAACTGAAAAGGCCGCAAGATTTCATCAACATATTGTTGAGATGTTAAAGTTGTAAGCAGGATGAGTGGGAGCGACCTGCTGCCGTAAGAGATAGCACTGCACACCATCACACTATGGGTACTGACTTTGTGCTTGTGTAAAACAAAGGCTGATTGGGACCACTGTCTCTGGCGTCTCCACACACGTACCCGATGGTTATCTGTTGAAAAACGGAAACGTAATTCATAGCTGAACACTATGCGATGCCAGTTTGCTGGCAACCATGATACTCGGCTACGACACCACTCCAAACGACTCTATCGATGTTGTGGCGTTATGGGCGGATGTCTTAAAGGACGCCGTGAGAGTAACCCCATCTCAGCCAAGCTTCACGGATAGTAATTTTTGTACCAAATTTCATTCGAATCGCTCCATTCGTTACCAATTCTTCTTTACCAATACATCTTGAATCATAGTTTTAAGTTTTTCGACTTCTTTCCTTAATTTATCTACATTTACAGTTTGGTTCTCAATAGGTTTACTATTCAGTGAGCACGCGAAATTTTCTTCATGAGTTATTTCATTTATTTTGACGACCATTACCGTTAATTTACTTAAACCCTCAAAACTTGTTGCGAGTATAGTTTGAACATTTCCCGGCAATTTGTTTAGTCACATATTTTTCAAGAATTCTTCATCTATATGTTCGTCACATAATTCACGCAGTAATAGTGACGGTTTCTTAAATCTCAAATCTGTTTCATGTAAGAGTTTTTTTTTGCTTTTCTAGTTTGTGAAGCTAGAAACTGCGCAATGAGACGGGTCTTGAGTGCCAAATACTTTCCATCCCTAAACGGTTTAAATACAATGTCAGAAGCATAACTTAATGTTGGCAAATCTAAGCAGATACAAGAGTATAGTATTTTGTACTATCAAGAGTTATACCTGAAACAAGGACATTTCCTTCTAATTGGGAAAAATACAACTCAACGTTATTAGGCCAAAAAGAAGGAATATTTACCGAAATTCTATCAATATGTTGATGCCTTTCCGTATACACAGGGTCTTACAAAAGTCCGTATAAACTTTGAAAATTTATTAAAAATCGAAAAATCATCGCATTGAGGTACGGTTTATACCATAGGTATTGCCAGGACGGTTTTTTTTTCTTTTTTTTTTTTTTTGAAGTGAAAAAATTTTGCAGTTTAAAAAATCCCCTATAGGTCACACTTACCCGAATTCATCTTCCAGAAGTATGAAAATGAGGCTGTTATAAAGGAGTTGTAGTGATCTGTAGATTCTTCATTTGATTCATTAGTAAACGGTGCAGAGAAGAAGCTTTTTTGCGAGAATATTAACTTTGATGGAGAAAGTCTTGTTAGTGAAGCTGTATAACGTGCGTGGCGAATCAGCATCAGATGCTTTGCTAAAATTCTGATTTTAGGAAAAATCTAAAGCAAGGAAAAAGTCCTATCACCTGTTCAGGGTTACTTAGGCTTGTCACACGATTTGGCACGTGCAGTAAGTTATTTTAATTATCCTTCCAATGCGTTCAGCACCACCTATTGGTGATTTTTTAAACTACAAAATTTTTTCACGTCACCCCCCCCCCCCCCCCGTCTTAGCAATACTTATGGCACAAACCGTACTTCAATGCGATGATTTTTCAATTTTTAATGAATTTTTAAAATTTATACGGACTTTTGGAAGACCCTATATATAGCCTAACTATCTTCAACAGTGACTTTTTTCTCTGTTTTAAACATTTTCTACCATTTGTTATACATCACATATAATTGACTACCATAAATATACATTTTTTGTATAATACAACTAGTTCACAAAACACTAATGTATAATATGGAATCACATGAAATTCTGCATATTATGATAAAATGTGTATGTAATATCAACGTACTAAAAAATGCACCAAAACCTACCACTATTTTCCTCCCAACATCTACCACTATTTTCACTAAAACTTCAACAAGGGTCAAACTACGGATTCCATAACAACTCAGAAATTTATCTATACCAGACTAAACAGAACTCATTTTACAAGGAAATCACACTAATTAGAGAGTAAATGAAAGGGTTTTTCTTTACCTGCATTTGATACAACTTGCCACATGTCAGTCAAATACAGGTCGTGCACAAATTTAGTCAGCACTTTGTTGGCCGGGTGACTCGAACCACTAAGATCAAAGGAAGCTTCGTATTCTTTAGCCGGGTCATCACTTTGTAGTGGGCGTGGCTCCGCTTTTGTAAGAAACTTAACTTTTTTATGTGCAAAACGCAAAATAATTAAATCCATACATATACTCATTCAAAATAAGTTGAGCCTCTGCCTACTATTAACATAGTAGACTGCAAGCCGTGTTTTGCCAACTACTTAGGCGCGTGTGTACATTTCTAACAGAAAAAGCAGAGATCGCCGGGAGCACAGCACTTCACATGCCTGACGTCACCAAGCAATTGATTTGTCAATGACGGCATGCACGACGCATACATTATGCAAATTTGAAAAATAAATTATGCAAGAAAATAGAGTTTGAAAGTTGAAAAACGTGTAAAAGTCAAATGTATTTGAGTCTCCACATATGTTTTAGGGCCTCCTGAACACGTTTGAACTATTTTTGGAGTGATGTCCGCCTGTCTGTCTGTGGTCTTTTTGTGTGTATGTGTGTGTTTACGGTAGCAGCCGCAAATATTAAAGGAATTTCACGAAACTTTATATACGAGATTGTTATCAAAAAATCTAGAACTAGATAGAATTTTTTTTTAAATTCGAGCAAAAAGCTCGAAGTTTACTTGTAATTTTATAGTTTTTTAACAGAGCAGCATAGGTCAAAATGTGACATAATCATACATAAAAGCGTTTATTTAAGGCTCAATAATCACAAGTAGTCACTTAATAGTTTCAATCATTGTTGTGAAAAAAAGCTGCGGTACAATTTTTCTGTTCGGAACGTCATTAGCCCCCACCCCCTCGGGGGAGGAAGAGAAGTTACCCACCTGGGGGATACATTGTCAAGTATGGCATCAATTAAAAGATTTTTTCAAGCTGTTTAAAGTGAAGGGTAACATGTTATAATTGTGATTATTTGACAAACAATGCAGATTTTTCAAACTTTTTCTTATAAAAAGTATCAAATTACTTAAAATTTACTTTAAGAACTCATTTCTCCATCCGTCAGTATCTGCAACGTTTGGCGACAAATTTGGCGAGATATCGCCAACTTGGCGACTTTTTAAATGTTTCAAAATTGATGAAAAATTTTCCAAATCGATAAAAATGTCGCCAAATCGATACAAAAATATCGCCAAATTGATTACAATGACGCTAAATCAATTAAATTAAATGTGTTTTGTCAGGAGATAGTACTGTGATGATGTTTCAGTAGCGTTCGTCTGTCAATCCAAACGTTGGCTACAGATTTAGCGAATTTTTAATGTCGCCAAATGAAATTAAACATCGCCAAATAGGCGAAAATGTCTCCAAATTGATAAAATGGCCTTAACTTGGTAAAAAGGATAAATATTTTGCAAAATTCAGTTCAATTTCTTTGATACTTAACGTTGATTTGTGGGAATTATTACGTTAATAACTTAATAACCTATTTCTCTACCCTTCCCATCCATATCGCTCGGCGAAAAAGTTGGCTGGATATCGCCAAATTGGCCAGCTTTTGCATGTTGCCAAATTGACAAAATTATCGCCAAATCGATAAAAAATATCGCGAAATTGATAAACACGATGCCAAATCAATGAAATTAATTGTGTTTTGTTAAGGCATAGTATTGTAATGACGTATCGGTAGCGTTTGTCTGTCGGTCTAAACGTATCTGGAAAGATATTTGTTCCAAATGATCACCATTATACCATGTTACCTGGCACGGTTGTAAAATTTGAAAGGAAAAATCACAAAATGGATGCTGGTATGAGAAAGTTAAGTTGAGCCACACTCCCGTAAATTAATATTGGATTCACCATTTGGCGCTTAGCCGGATGCCAACATGTAAAACTATATCGAAGTATCCAATAAACTTATAAACTTATTTTTCACGCAACTCTAAATTGACAATTACCAATATTGATAGCATACACAGTAAGCAATAGCATATATTAAAATAGCATATTAAAATAGCATTAAATTAGCACAGTAGCATATATTAAAATATTTTAATAATTAATTCATTATTTTGTGCCATTTTCGTTAACTTGGCGTCATTGTTGCAATTTTAGCGGTATTTTCGCCAATTCGGAACGAAACGAGTTACTAAATTCACTAAATTTATCGCCAAACGTTACAGACAAATGGAGAGAGGGGGGGGGCATTTCGTATAAAAATGACTGTTGACGAATGGTTAAATGTGAAAATAAAAAAATATTGCTCAAAGTATTGTCTCTCGTGAATAGAACGAACTAGATTCATGAGAATGTTGTTAACATATTTTTCACATAATATTACATATGAAAAGTAAACATATTTCACAATATATTTTTTTAATTTTATGTAATTTTTTTTTTATAACTTTTTTTTAAATTAATATCCTGAGAACGGTACATGCCGGCATTCTAAAATTTATGTCAACAGTTGTCTAATGAAAATTACATAAGAAATTATTATATGCATAACAACTTTGACGGTTCTGATATTTTGATGATTTTTTTTCAAAATTTCATTGGGGAATCCATTAAACATTCGATTGCGTTTAAAATCAACAGGCTTCTAGTATTCATTTTTATGATCTGATCAATATTGAATATAAATGTATGAAAGTCAACTCTAGCCACCCACCTTATTCATTTTTATAAGATATATTTGTTTTAACACACAAAATATTATACAAAATATTATACCTAATACTGATTGGGGGCGCGGTAGCCCATTGGTTAGCGAGCTGGAGTTGCACTCGGTAGGCCCGGGTTCGATTCCAGCCACTGCCAATACTGCCTCCGTGTTCATGCGGAGTACGATCACGTTAAACATGTGGATCCGAAAGTCCTTCCGAGAGGTTGGTGGTAGGGGAAGGAGAGTACGGACCCTGTGGATGCCTCCCCCACTGGGTTCCGGTCTAAATTGGGTGGCACTTCCCGACCGTCCAAACGGCTACCTTACACCTTTCTGGTAGGTTGGACGGTCTGGATTTCAACAACAACAACAACCTAATACTGATTAAAAATTATATCGAATTTACAGTTTTAAAATATTTATTTTTCCTTCAGATACTTGGTGCATATCCGAATGCAGCAAGATCTTGTGATCCTTTTCAGGCATTGCGAACCTCATAATCTCCCAGGGAAAATTTTGTTCGAATCTCAGACATCTTGTAGATTCAATGGCAGCCTTTCAGCTCTGGTCCATGTCCAAGAGTGACAATCTCTCCGTCGACAATCAGGATGAGACGATACAGTTTGTCCTCCAGTGAGGCTGCAAAGGCAAATCTGAAGATTTCCATCAAGAAATTGTTGCTGATGTAATTCCTATTAGGAAAACAAAGAAATACAATAAACACTGCAAAGTTAATGACGAAACATTTTCACACTTTTGTTTAGTTTAATTGGATGCAAGGTTGAACATGGTAGCTATAGAATCGTTCTGTGGCACTCGTCAGATGATGATTCAATAGTTGCACTAGCCATTGAATGAATAGCCCTGTGGCACTTGTTGCACTGTGATGAATTGATTGAGGACCGTTTAAACGTTGACTTATTATGAGCCTCACCAGACACAGAATAACTCTGAGGCAATAGCCGCACAGGACTGAGCTATTGAGGTTTGGTTAAAGGTCGATATCTTATGATAGTTTGCTAGGCAAATGAATAATACAGAATACAACTGGAGTGCAAATTTGAAGTCTTTCTTAGGGTGCATTGAAGCCTTGCGTCATTCCTAGGTAGATTTCTGGTATCTTTATCTATTTTACTATCTTTCTCCGCAGAACAATCGCAGCAGTTCAAAAAGGAACAAAAGAGTGACTAGAATATAACAGGAGCGTCTAGCTTCTGACAAACGGTATTAAAAGTAAGATGTGAAATTAGGTGATCTGACAGTGAAAGTTTAGAGAGAGAAAGAGAGAGAGAGAGAGAGAGAGTAGCTTTTTATTCATTTAAATTTAAGATATATTTGTTTTATCACACAAAATATGTATAAAAGATATATACAAAATATGTACAAAAGGAAAGTACAAACAGAATACTGATTAAAAATTACATCGCATTTGTAGATTTAAAATATTTATTTTTCTTTCAGAGACTTGACGCATATTGGATTTACGAGTCCAACAAGGCAACATTTTACACTTTGGCCCACTATTCCTTCGGAATGTAAAGATCTTGTTATTCTTTTCGAGGCATTGCGAACCTCAGCATCTCCCAGAAAAGTTTTTCGTCGAATCTCAGGCATCTTGTAGATTCAATGGCAGCCTTCAAACCCTGGTCCATGTCAGAGAGTGACGGAAGCTCTCCGATAACAATCAGGATGAGGCGATACAGCTTGTCCTCCAGTGAGACCGCAAAGGCAAATTTGAAGAGTTCCATCAAGAAATTGTTGCTGATGTAATTCCTGTCAGGATAACAAAGAAATACAATAAACACTGCAAAGTTAATTACGAAGCATTTTTACACTCTTATGCATTTTAGTCAAATGCAAGGTTGAACAAGGAAACTATAGAATCGTTCTATGGCTATATGATGATTCTATAGCTTTACTAGACATAGCCCTGTTTCAATAGCCCTGTGGTACTATACTGAGTTGATTGAGGGCCGGTTAAAATTTGACTTATGATTAATAGATAAATAGATGTTTTCTATAGCTTCGCTAGATGTAGAATAGTTCTGTGTAGAATAGTTTCAATCGCCGTACCTTTCTGTGCTGACTGGGGTGTGATTAAACGTAGATAGATATTTCACGATGGATAGAGAGACAAATGAATGATACAGAATACAACTGGGGTGCAAGTTTCAAGTCTCGCCTAGGATGCATTGAACTCATGCGTCTTTCCTGGGGATATTTCTGGTATCTTGATATATTTTGATCTTACTTTGCAGAACGATGGCAGTGCCTCAAAAAGGAACAAAATATTAGCCAGAGTGATTCATAGTAAAAGCGTCTGACTTCTGACAAACTGCATTAAAGTGTGATGTAATTAAAAATGAAATTGTGGCTAAATAGAAAATATATATTGATAGAATATCTATGCTGTACTATATTGTTAGCTTGTCCATTGCATTGATGCCCTTGAAAATGATGAGAATTATTCCCTTGTATAAATTTAGGTTTATTAACAATATAATTAATAACGCAGTGCAAAAAAGATTAATTTCTTAAATGAGGTTGTGACACTGCGTTTTAATTTAAATTCCCAGGATAATTACCTAATCCTCTGAGTTATGGGCTATTATCAAAATATATTTAAATTGAATTTAAATTTGAGTGTTTAGGCTAGCATGCTCTTTTGGGAAAAGGTCACAAAGGCACATACCTACAACTCGTTTAGGTCCAGGTCAGTCATATCTCACAGTGCTAGTAGATAAAGGACCTTCACACTGTTTTTTAAACTCAACTCCAGTGAACCTCAAAATAAGTTACTGTGCTCATCGTGACACACACCGAATAATAATAATAATCTTAAAATATCTCTCTCTTCTCTACTCATATATATTTTACACTTCGAAGTGTCGAAAACCCAGACCACTCGGCTCACCCTAGGGTACGAGCAGCAGTTTGAGTGGCCGGGAGTTTCGAGGTGTGTACCTCCTACATTTTCCCTTAACTAATCTCGTACTCTTTTATTATATTTTTCTAATCTATAGTGAAATATTAAATTGTCTCTGGCTCTTCCATAAAACTGGTTGGTATCTGAAAAAGTCTCCCTACAAAGCAAATTACAGCTCTGAAAAGCAAATTACAGCTCCTGCAATTTGCTTTTCCCCTGAAACGCACGTGTGGTTAGGACTAGTTCATTGGCACCTTCGAATCGTAACAGCCACTAAAAATGGTCGTTACTGCACACGTAGCAGCCAATGGATGCTACTGTAGTATTTCGAAATCATCTGCTAGTAATCGCGGAATATAGGGATTATTACTTTCCCTGCAATGCATGGTACTGTATAGGGAAAGTATTGGAATCATGTCGAAAATCGCAACTCCAATTTTCGACGGATCTACACGTTTCAAGACCTCTAGAATACGAAAAAACCATTTTTAGCGTGACGTCTGTGTGTCTGTCTGTGCAGATTTTGTATCCACTCTAACTAAAAAACTAATTGATCAAATTTCATAAAATTTGGTAGGTAAGTCACTTGTGGGCGAATCTGGTGCTGATTAGTTTTGGGTACGATTTGGGATAAAAGAATGCGCCTTGTTTTGCGAAATGGCCCGCAAAAGCCTGTATCCACTCTACCTGAAAAACTAATGGATGAAATTCGGTAGATAAGTCGCTTGTGGGTTACTCTCGTGCTGATTAGATTTTGCTACTCTTCGGAAAAAATAACCTGCCTTTTTTTGAGAAATGACCAGCAAAAATCGTCAAAATCTAAAGTAAAAACTACGTATGCCTAAATATGTCCATTAAATGCTTGTTTTATACGTAATTTTTAACGAAGAAACGAATAAGATCAACCCCATTGCACTAGGACTAGCCGTTCTCGAGATATTTTAGTTTTTTCGTATTTTCTCTACGCCACCTTTGAAAATAAGTCCAGTTACCAAACGAGAACGAAAATTGAATTAAAAGTGAATTGAATTTAATTAAAATAAAGTGAACGTGGATATAAGTCTGCAGGGAAAGTCATGTGCTGCCCACATCAGATTTTTTCTTATATTTCTAGACTTGAGAATGCGATTTATATTTTTATCGAAGTAAAATTATTCCATTTCATCAGCATTGAAATATGTCTTTAAATACAGCGGTTATTTCGTATGTTGATGGACGTTAAGCAAATTTTAATTTGGGCTGATCATTTTCTCAGTTTATGGATTCTGGATCATTTTATAGCAGGTATTTAACTATTTTTCGTTGTTTGTATACAGTAAATTCAAATATAGTATTTTATGCGTTAATCTACATACGAACTTTAAACTGTCAATAATACAAAAATATCAGATTTCTCGTTTTTTGCTGAATAAATTCAATTATAAACGACTTATTCTGTAATATTTCACCTGACCTGTTTAACTAACGTAAAGGTCAGATGTTTTTATTGTTTTATCGTTCAATTTAAAAACACATTTTCCGAGGTAAGATAAATTTATATAGAGTTTGGCAACATATTTTGCTTATACACTGAAATCGCAACACCATGAAGAAATTTATGTATTCTTATGAAATTTGCAGAATATAATTGTAACATGAAGATGTGCAAATGATCAAAAAATCATACCTGGAAAATGAAAGCATGGAACTTTATTGACATTAGATTAATATGGAATAGGCCCAACACGAGCAGCTATGCAGGATTGAATACTACGAGGCATCCCGTCAATTAGATGGTGAATGATGTGATGAGAAATGGCATTCCACACAGCATGCATTTGGGCTTGTGACTGAACATGGTTTTCTGGAATTGGGAGTTCTCTTAATCGGCGACCCATGGTATCCCAGGTATGCTCAATTGGCGAAAAATCTGGAGAATATGCTGGCCAAGGCAGGATATTAGAACCTTGTAGACTTTCATAGTTACCTGTGCAGTATGTGGCCTGGTATTACCCTGCTGCAAAAGCAGTCCAGGTCTGGTTAACAGATATGGCTGTACCGCAGGTCTCACAATGTCAGAGATATATCGTTGTGCCGTGATATTGCCAGAAACGTGGACCAAAGATGTCTATCCATCAAATGCTATACCACCCCAAACCATAGTACCAGTTAGGGGGCTGTATGGCGACTGATGGGAAACCTTTATGGTGGCGTTGATGAAAGCGCTGCCATACGCAAGTACGGCCATCTGGTATGACAAAACAGAACCTGATTCATCAGTGAACAGAAAATTTCGTCATTCTGTCGACCAATTGCGTCTCATTTGACACCACTGGAGGCGACGTAACCGGTGAAGACGTTGAAACGGTATGTGTCGAAGAGGTCGTCTACCTCGGAGTCCTGCGTCATGCAAACGATTTTGAATTGCTTGCGTCGAAACGACATTACTTGTAGTGTGGGATAAATGTCGTTGTAACACGGTTGCTATGGTAGACGGCTCCCGCGCAACGTTTGTCAGAAGCATACGGTCTTCACGTGGTGTGGTACACCTGGAAGCTCCACTACCTGATCTTCGTGTCTTGCCGTTGTCTCTCACGAACCGTAACACACACCGTTGAGCTGTGCTCACATGACGATCCAATAGTACAGCGATCCTTCGAAGGCTCAATCCACCCTCACTTAAAACAATGATTTGTTGCCGTTACGTACTCTCGGCATACTATCATAATTTTTATAACCCCAAACCAATGACGCTACAATTTAGCTGTGATAATCGCTCATCCTTGACCTGACGCTTTCATGCTGCTCGGCAAGGTGTTACATCACTATGCGAAACGAAACTGTGATCATTTGCATATCTCGCCTTGCTGTTTCTATTGCCTGATTTACATAAAACTACACTTACAACTTTATGGTGTTGCGATTTCAGTTGTGAGCAGTGTATATTGTATCGTAATACATATTTTTTGTTCGTGTATTTTCTACTATTCAGCTGGAGAGTGTTTATTTTTATAACTAATATTTTTATAGTGTCAAATTTGTAGTTTCTGCTAGTTATTCTCCCAATTTTATGAAACAGGTTTTGTTAACTTAGTGTCAACTGCTTTATTTCCTATAAGGGGTGTCTACAAAATTTTAATGTTTATGGGACACGCTCGCTTCTTCTTTGCGAAAAAACGTGTTGGTCTGAAAAGACACTTTTTAAAACACGTCTGCACAGCCTGAAAGCTTTTGACTAAGGTATGTGTATCAGAACATTTTATAAAAATCGTATCTCTCCTGAGTACTTTCAAAATCTGCAATGACGTTTTGAACGTCATTACGCTATGTAAGAACAATACTTGAATTTCATTCGCTGGATTTGCAAAAGTAGGGAAACTGCGACATACTTTGAAAGCAATATTATAACTCTCTTGCTGTTGGTGGCTTCTTCCATTTCTTTCTCGAATTCGAACATCTGTCCGGCTCTCATATCTCGCCTTGGCTCAAATAGTGTATAATATGGTTCTTTATTCTCAAGTTCTGAAACGTAAAAAATAAAGTATAAATCCATGCAATCATGAATTTAGTCTTATGTGGTGTATCACACGCCTGCAAAAAAATTATTTTTAATTTTACGAGCGGGTTTGGACCCAACATCTAAGATATGTTCTGTGCAGATGTTTTTTTTTTGTTTTCTTTCATCTAATTTATATTATTTATATATACTATTCATCTAATTTATATTATTTATATATATATTATTCATCTGATTTATATTATTTATATATTATTTATTTATTTATATCATATTATTTCAGTATTGCAATTTAAATTTCAAAACTCTTTTCAAATGTTTTGTTTACTATTCATTTTCACAACGCTCTTATTTATGTTCAAAGAATTTAAATATGCAATTTTTAAACTATAGTACCTTTATTTATTTTAAAGAAATTTAATCAGTATTCAGAAATATGTTTATTTACAATTCAGAAAAATCTTCCTTACTTTAAGAAATTAAATATTAAATATTTTAATATTTTTTATTTAAAAATTTTATATACAGATGATGAGGCCAAAGTTTTGCCTGATCTAAATATATAAATTAGCAAGTATCTGTCACGAAAAACATAAATACTCATACTTTGCACGCGGGTTAATATTCCGATAAAACTTCAGAAATATTCATTTGAAGGAGTGCTTTAATTGAAACGTTCGAAATGGTGACTGTTTAGAAATCGACCTTTGGGATGGGATAGATACACTTCAAATTTTCTCCCCATAAGTTCTTTTGATAGTTTGCAGTTTTCCCCTATTTGACACTTGAAGTGTGCCGCACTTGAAAATACTCTAATTGCAAATAAAATGGGAAACAGCCTCTTTTAAATGAGATAAAGTTTTGAAATTTGAAACACAGATGACTGACTCAATAAAAAAATCCGGAAATTTTCGAATGTTTCAAAAATGTTCATTTCAGGGAGTGCACCATACCAAACCGCTGGTAATGCAAACCGTATTCAACAATGAGATAAGGATTTGAAATTTGGTACAACAGTAGATCATTCGATAGAAAAAAGTAGACAATTCAGTTTTCAAATATTTCTTTTCTTTAGGGAAAATATTTGATTTGCTGTATAAAGGGGAAATGTCTTCTTTTAAATAAGACAGAAATTTGAAAGTTAGGAGATAAGTAGATCCTTCAAGAAAATATCGAGAGATACGTTAGTTTAAAAAATGATGTGCATGCAAAGGAATGTAATTACTGCACAACGAAGTGTTTGAACGGAAGATTATATTCAAAATGGATTTCCAGTGATTATATAAATGAAATGTCATACAAGGGTTCATACGATACATTTGTCGAAACACGAATTTTCAAAAACTTCTTTTAGAAGCAACATCTAACACTCCAATCCACATAAAATGTCCAAAATATATACTTATTGCAATATACATTTATCCGATGAAATAAATACAAGACGAGTTGATTCCCACAAAGTGCATAGTAATATTTGTTATTTAACATATGTTTTATACCAAGATGTTCGATGTTGTATAAGTAAACAATCACAAAACGCCGTTTCTAAAACGAGATAGGGACTTAGATCTTAATGAGTTTTTGATCCCGATTAATATCCATAAAATTTGCTTTTAAAGATGTGCTGCATACTAAATTGGCGCAAAATACAATGGGAAATAATGTAATACGAAAATTTGAATATAGAGAAATAATATAACTAAAAATTAAAAGTAATAAATAATTTTTACTCTCCTTATATACATAATGTATAAGGAAAGTATTGTGACGGGGTTGGAAATTCGAATTCAAGTTTTCGACGGGAGAGCACGCTTCAAGCATCCCTGATCACGAATCGAATATTTTTGAAGTGATGTCTGTGTGTTGTGTGTGTGAAAGTATGTGTATGTGTGAGTCTGTGGAGACGATATCTCACTCACGAATGGAGCGATTCGAATGAAATTTGGTACAAATATCACAATCCGTGAATACTGGAAGCCTATTGTTTTAAAACACAATCGAATGTTCAGACCCCCCCCCTCTAAATTTTCGAGTGAAATTTTGAAAAAATCATCAAAAAATCAAAACCTTTAATAAAGTTACGCAAATAGACATTTCTTATGTAATTTTTCCTTAGAAAACGATTGACATAAACTTTAGAACACTAGCATGAACCGTTCCCGAGATATTCCACATTTTTCAAATAAATTTATCAAAAAATCCCATAAATTAAAAAAAATATTAGCTGTTAAGAAACATGTTCACTTTTCATATGTAATATCATGCGATAAATTTGGTGACATCATTCTCGTGGATCTAATTCGTTCCATTCACGAGAAAAGATACTTTGAGTAATGCTTTGAACGCCAATAGTCATTTATCTTCTGTAATAATAACTTATTTCTCCGTCCATAACGATTGGCGAGATTTTGGCGACGAATTTAGCGGAATGTCGCCAACTTGGCGACATTTTTAAATGTTGCCAAATTACCGAAAATCTCGCCAAATGGATAAAAATGACGCTAAATCAATGAAAATGACAACTAATTGAAGAAAATTCAATATCTTGGAAAGACTATACGTATCTACTATAAGAATAACATTTTTTAAACTGTAAAAGTAGTAAATTCATTGCATTATAAAAGGAAAGTCATGTGCTGCCCACATCATATTTTTTATACATATATTTTTTTTCGAAATGTAAAAATTTTAACATGCATAACAATGTTACACACATTCCATTGTTAACACTTTACCTGGAATAAGGAAATTTTTGACGAGGTGTAAATCGTGGTCTGCAGCTGAAATATAGGCATCATATCTTTTTCCCAAGTCTCCAGCTTCCCAATTTTTTAGCCAACTGAATCCTTTAGAATAAAGCCAAACTTTCATGTGGTAGTGGTAACGAAAATACACAATTCGAGAGCTTGTCCCAAATAGAAGGATAACTAGAAATAGACGAAATCTTGCTACATTACTACATTTAATGATTTTTCATTTCAAAATAACTATTCTTATTACATTTTAGAGTAAACTGTCTCAAAATGCATTTCATAGAAACGTGTGATATATCAATAATAATAAAAATGGATGTTTGTCGTCTGTTCATTTATTTGTCGTAGCTGAAAATCTAAGATAAACGCAGTTACATAATTTGAAATAGCTATACTTCCAGTCTGACTCGAAGCCACCTACTGGAATTTTTATTAAAATTCGAATTAGTTTTTTAGGTGTTTATTGCTGAAGCGCCATTTTCGGCCATTAGAGTTTTCACTATCAGAGAATCAAATCGCCAGGTAGTCATCACCATAAAAATCTAAGGACGATCGTGAAACCAAATCCGTAGGGTATTTCTACCATATTTCAAAAAATTGAAAATTGGTAGAAATATAAAAAGTTTTCTTTGATTTCATATGCATATTGTTGTTTCCAAAAATTGGAATCGCCCATACGTAGTCGTAAGTACGCGGTTATAATCTGTCTAGTATTCAAATGTGCATGTATGTATTGATATGGCATGTATGTACGATTTGATCATTGGTTACGAAGACGAACACTTTCAAATGGATTTCAATTTCTATCCTACTAATTTAACCTTGGAAGAAAATCCAAGTGATAATGAAAAAGTGGTATGCTTTTTGGATCTGTGTATAGATTTCAGCGATCACAATCTTAAAATTAGCATTTATGACAAAAGAAAAACTTATAAAATACCTATTACAGGAATCATACACTGGAATTATAATTTGCCCAGGAATATATTCAGAAATGTTTTCATTGGATGATTAACCAGAACGAAACGTATTGTTAACAGTGACGTCATCAGACTGAAAACCGATCAAGCTTTTATAAAGGAAGCTTTTAAACAAAAATACCCAATAACTTATATGAGAAGTTATATAAGGCATTTCTTCGGCAAAAATGATAAATATGGATCACTATTGTGTTCTTTTTTTGAAAACTTTTTAAAATCCTTTTTAAATTCCTTTCGAAATCTTTTCGTTAAGTCTTACATTGGCAACATCGCTTTGAGCGATGCATTTAGATCTTGAGGAAGTATTTAAACTGGTGACAAATCAGTGATTACATTTCATCTTTTGATACTTCAGTTTATTTTACTACTTCATTTATAATGGTCTTGTGATAATTTTGATTGTCACTCCGAAGGTCGGCAACAGTCGCTGCTGACGTCCAGGAGTGCAATGCCGCGGCATCAAGGACGTGCACGTTGTTAACTGGGATGTAAGGTCACTACCCCTTACCACCATTATGTAAGCTCCTTACACTGCCTTCTTTCTCATAATTCTTTTGTATCCTTAATATTTTTACATATTAAGGATACAAATATATATATATAACACAATAATTAGAAAAAGAAAAAGGAAGAATGACATTGCATCAAAATTCCGCCGGGGGGATTGTGACCCCCACTTCCCGGTTTAGCCAGCTTTATGTCATAACGACACTCCCGGAAGCGGATACAATGTCGCCAACCAAGTACATAAACTAAAACTTTAAATGTAAGAAAGAAAAAAGATGAAAAACCTATACTGTCCCTACACCTATACAATAACAACGAGCTTTACTACATCCAAACAGAAACACAAAATACTATAAAAATGACTTACATCCAATACTAATATATCAAGAAAAACAAGCTACGCATACACCTCACCGAAAAGCAAAAGACTCTTACTTTGTACAAATTGATCCCCCCCCAGACAGTTAACCATGACCTCCACAATGCAGCCGCTGTCTACTACCATCTCAGAATGAAAGTTCTCTTCCACTCAAATCCAAGTCGTAACACTCAGTTACGGTTATGCCGTAAAATTGACATAAAATGTCATAGAGAAAACGTAGAGGGTAACCCATTTCGACTGCTTCTTTTAGATAGCCCAAATCACATATGTAACGATTTTCAACATTTTTTTTTTCATTCTTCCTTTTTCTTTTTCTAATTATTGTGTTGTATAGAAATGTACTTGTTTGAGCAGCTTGGCGCCTTTGGGAATATTTTCAGTTGTTAGTTTTAGATGAGATAAATGTTATATTTATATGTATATATATATATATATATATATATAATGTTCAGTTTAATTCAAATATAGTTTTTCTGCGTTTATTCTGAATATGCGTTTATGCTTTATAAATATTTTATTAGTCTTAAAAATATATATATATTTATATATAGGATGTCTCAAAAAGGACGACCGAAATTTAAAAGTGAATATCTCAGAAACAGTTACAGATACAAGGATGAAGTAAAGTGTATGTTTATTGGACAGCCAGTAAAATTTACATATTGTAGTTTCAAAAAATAGTTGAAAATTTTCCCGACAGATGGCGCTGATATGCGTATATAGTCAAAGCAGCTCAACGCTTCCTGTCCTTTCAAATTTTGTGAACAAATATTGAATATTTTTCCTATACGGACCTTTCGATACTTAAAATCTAAGTTGAAATCTACGAGTTGTCTCTGTCTCGCTGCGATTCAATGGATGGTATTCGAGTACAATGGGTATATATGCCTATCAGCGCCATCTGTTGGGAAAATAAGTTTCGGTGTGATTTTAATGAAATGTTAGCATCTTAAATACCGCACAACACAGTGTGCATTTTTTAGTAGTTATATAACAGCAGCTACAACAATAAACGTTGTAAACTAAGACGTTAAATATATTGAGGTATTAGGTAAATGCAATGAAATATTTTGGAATTAATTGCATGTTTGGGGAGGAATGCACAAATGAATGTTCCATTGAAGGGATGTATGAAGGTGCAAAAATGAAGAATCGTTATTCAAAAAAGAAATCGCATTTTCTATTTCTTTTTCGTGCTACAAAATCTTATTTAGACACGAATTATGATTTTTCATGCTACAAAATTTTTTTAAGGCACAAACTACGATATTGATGCTACAAAAACTTACTTACTTAAGGCACAAACTGCGAATTTTCACGTAGCGAAAAATTACTTTAGGCAGAGATTGAGATTATTCACTCTACAAAAACTTACTTAAGGCGCAGATTGCGATGATGACGTATGTGCTAACAAGAGATGGGCAGAGTTCAAATTCTGACAGCTTGATAATGACTTTGTTAGATATGACTTTTATGGAGATTTTTGGACTGCAGCGAATTGAATTTACGTCCAGAATCTGAAATAATGCACAACCTGGAATCTGAATCACAGAAAATAATAAAATATGTACAAAAATAACAAATTAGGATAAAAAAAAGTTATCTAATGAAGTACATCGTCAACAGGAATTAAATTTTACATTTTAATGAATGAAAATTCTTATTATTTAAATAATATATGTTTAACATGACAGTTCGGAACAGGCGTAATAAGAAAGAAAACGACTTATAAAAGTGCATTTTCGGCATGTGATAGTTATATAACTAAAGAAAAGTATCCTTAATCAAAGTGGGTCTGCTGTACTCGTGAACTCCTGACGGAATCCAGTATTTATTTCTGAACCTTTTTGGGGCTGGGGGTGAATAGAATCTTTCCATTTTTTTATTCCTTCAAACAAAACTTCCGATATAATCTTTAAGGAGTGGTATACCCCAGTTGTTAGCGATCAGGGATTGTAGTCCAACGACCCGAGTTTGATTCCTAGCACTGCCCAATCTGTATCAGTGTTCAGGCGGAATACGATCACGTTAAATATGTGGATTCGTAAGTCCTTTCAAGAGGTTTCTGGTAGGGAAAGGAGGGTATAGTTCCTGCGTATGCGCCCCCCCCCCCCCTGAGTTCCGGTCGAAATTTGGTGTCACTGTTCCAGCCATCTAGACAGATACCTTACGCCATTGTGTAGGTCTAATAGTCTGGGTCGCCGAAGAAGACTATAACCTTTAACTACGATATGTACACTATGTACGATATGTACACTGTATATATTTAGATCGGTAACATAAAATGTCTCTGAGCAGCTCTGCTTCCCCCGGATGTATTCCTGAAATAAACAATGGCTGAATACGCCACGCGAACTAACTTTTGTAGTTCTTGATCATGATATCGATTTGAATCTGAAAAAATTTCTACCAGAAAATTTGGAGCTCAATAGAATTGATCAAGGTGTCTTATGGAAGTTGAAAATACTGGAAAAGAAACAGAAATTTGTTCAAGGTGTCTGATGGAAGTTGAATAGCTGTGTTTTAAAGAACACACTTTTCTGTTACAGTATGCAAAACGCAATTCTTTATAAGACTAAAAGATATTGAATCACGCAATATGTAAAAAAGGAATTGTCCGTAAATTCTGTGCCAAACTGAAATTATTTGTTTTATTAACCAAAAAATGCCCTCATGACGGCAGAAGAGAATGTGAAACTACAGCTTCATCTCTTGACAGTGGATGTATCAGTTTGAGAAATCAAATCGCTTATTCATATTGTTTTAATTACATGTAAGTTACTAAAATGTCTCTTTACTTAAGAGAAAAAATTGGCCAACTGATAAAGGTCTTGGTAAAGTTTTTCAACTTTTTAATTTTCATAAAATAACTTTCAACACTTTTGCTTTATCTTTTTCGCTTTTAATGCTCAAAAATTCGTTGATGAGGAATATAGACGCATGCCCCTAGGATCTCCGTGATACAAATATCTTAATCCTTAATTCCAAAACATTAAACATCCGTTCTCATCTGTCCAATGAAAATTAACGACTTGAAAAAATCAGAAAAGTAAATGGTGTAAAAAATAGCTTCAAATATATTAATACTCCAACTTCTATCAAAATATTCAAAATTGTTTTATCGAACAAGTTTCAGATTTGAAGACACATTTGCAATTAAGTGAATTTGAACTGTGAAGAATCTCCATAACTCCATACCAAACTATGTGAAATATTTTCGAACATTTTTCATCATAAGAACTTTATAATTTCATTGTTTGAAATCTAAATGTAGATTACAGCAATCGCAGCATAATCCTAACTGTTGGAAAACCCCTATAGGTAGTTTCTGTAATTAAGTATCATCAGTTCCATAGTAAACGAGATAAGAGAATAAACAAATTAAGTGCATGTAATTATAGAACATATGTTAAACTAGAACTAATTACGTTCTATCATGTGATCAACCTTGAAGCACGAGTCCTTATATTATAAATATGCAATTATATTATACAGAGAGTTCAATAATTATTAAGTTTGCAGAAAAAGTTTTATTGAAGAAATATATATATTTAAGAAATCAGTGTTCCTTCGAAGTGAGCTCAAAAGCTAGTGTTTGCCTTCCGTTCCGTTGAAGTGTTTGTATTTTATATGGAAATAACTGGAGGTATTTTTTTTAGGTTTGTGTGAGCAGATTCAGTGCTTACCGCAAATTCACTCGTCAATTTTCGTCTTGATATTGAAAAATCATCAGTCACAATCCTCCGTGCTTGTTCCATACTTTCCGATGTTCTAGCTGATCTAGTTTTTTTTTTTTACGCCGATCGAGAACAGAAGCAGTTCTCTTCTAACCAGGTCCAAAACTGATGATTTTGGAATATCCTTATAAACTGCCGACCACTTTCCCAGCGTATCAGAAGAACTTTAGTTTGTTTGATATCAAGTTTTCACAATAAAAACGCGTTGTTTGGTTGAGTACGCCATTTTTAAAGTTCACTCAAACTCAAGTCAAGTCAACACTAAATCAATTACCTATAAGTACGTGGTCGAAGATAAACTGAAAGTGCTGCCCTCTCGTGAATATTTCAAAAGTTATTCCCAAAGTAAATGTTCGGTTAATTATTGATGATCCTGTATATTTAACTTTAACTTAACTCTAATTGGTCAGAAATGTTTTCCTTACCTGATTCTGATGTGTTAACATCCACTCCCTAAAGTTCTTTGTTTCACAATCACAGATCCAGGGATTATTCGCAAGAGTCCACAGCGTCACGTTTTCAGGGGGTGAACTATAAAATCTAGTTAAAATATTACCAGCCAACATCAGAGTTGTCAAGTGTTTAGGTAAGCTAAAATTCAAATTTTTTAAAGAGTTATTTTCCAAGTCTATGAGTCTCACACCATCCATAGCATCTACGTTGAAAACTGTAGAATGTTTTAAAATGTTACCGTGCAGATCCAACTCTCGTGTTTCTGGAGGAAACTTTGTAGGAATCTGGAGATAAATTTAATAATAATTAATGAATTCGGATGTAAAATAAATTGCGGTATATTATTAATCCCTTGAAGTCCCTTGCACTTTGAACTCCATATGAACTACAATTTTGATTCTTCAATCCGTAGTTTGAGTGTTTTAGAATGTGTAGTTTTTCTCTACTGTTTGAATAAAAAACTAGATACTTATTAAAAATAGAAATTTCTTTTCTAAATCATAATGCTGTTTTTTAATAATATTTTAAGTTTGATAAATTTCCGTGTTCTACATATGCATCTTACTACCCCTCTCGTTCCAAGCAGCATGAAGTGTCCGTGTTACTTTTCCTGTATTTTGGTTGGATTGATATTTCTCAGAATATTTTTTCTGTATTTGTACATAACTTTTCAAGAACTAAGGGAGCACTTTAATGTTTGGATTGCAAAAATTGAAAACATATTTCATCTCTATTTTGATGTGCCTGCTTTTTTTTTACCCCACTGAAAAATGTTTATCACTTTTTAATTATGAAACCTTTCACATTTTATGATCCCTCCAACCTAAAATGTCCGTGTTACTTTTTCTCTATTTGGTTTGTATGATATACCTCCGGAATCTTTACTAATTTGTTCGTTTATTACTTTTATGCAATGAAAAAAAATTGGTCTTTTTTTTAAGCAGACCGCCCACTTTTTACAAAATTGAAAATGTCTGCATTTTTGTCTATGTCCCTATATTACCAATTATTTTATACCCCACTCGAATATTATATATATATATATATAATAGTTAAGACTCAATGATAGAATACAGAGAAGTTGCAACATATATATATTCACCTTTTTATTTTATTTTGCAATTTCAATGTATGAAAATGTATTTCAAAGAAATAAAATTGTAAGCATTTTAAAAAAATTCCATAACATCATTTTATAACAAAAACTGGTTCATGTTCAATAGCGTAGTATAGCCAATAAATTTATAATTATCTTTATCCTACTCGGTGCTATAACACTGTATTAGGTATTTACCTGCTGCAGCAGCTGCAATGTTTCTGTCAGCTATTTCCATGGACGCCAATGCCTGCAGAGGGGGATCGAACGGTTTGGGATAGGGTATGTCAAATACCTGTGTTTTTGGGAGGTTCTTCGTTTGGGATGGACGCTGTCCCACCCCTAAGCAAAAGGTTGAATGCATTTTTTTCGAAGCGGAAGTTTCAAAGGTTTTACATTTTTAAAATGCTCCATGCGTCTTAATTTCTGTCTGAGATGCATGAAATTTGGCAAGAAGACACCTCTCATACTTTTTAATGAAACTGGGTATGCATTTCATAATTGGGATTTATTAAGGTAATTAAAAGTGAATAAGAACCTAATTAAATGATGAAAATTAAGTTTTAATGCAGAAAAATATTTTTAAAAAATTAACTTTCTAAGGGATTTAAAAATAAATACCCAAATTTGTTCATAATATGTTTTTGAGTGATTATAATGTAAAATGAATCAAAAGTGTGAACAAATGGCACGCAAGGAGCATTTTCAATTTTTCGTTAAAAAAATTAAATTAAAAAAAAAATACAAAATTATAGCAAAATTGAAAAAAAAAATTAATGGTATTGTATATAGTAATGTTAAGAGGAGTATGTATACAAATTTTCACGTTTCTAATTCAATAAATAAGTAAAAAAAAAATTCAACGTCCACCGTCCCCTTAAATGTCGGGTAATTAGCTTCGTCGAGAACTATTCTCGGAATTAAGCCAACTATAGAGCGTTAAACATATTTCGGAATAAAAGGCTCGCTATATCTTATATGAGATTCATTACCCTCGATAGACCCTTTTGGGAACAATCGGCTCGAACAAAAAATGTTTCATTTTCAGGAACACATTTGCATCGGCAGGGTGGTGGGCAGTCATCAAACCAATCGATGAGATCTTGAGCAAACAAGTTTACCAGCTTTCGTCCGTAGAGTCGTAATGGTCTGGAACAAGTCATGAACCATCCATCATCTGTCACATTTTTCGTTGTGTAAAGTTCACGAAGCCATAAAAGACGACAATCACATGTCCATTCATTATCTGGAATTAGAACTTTCAATTACTGATTATGAACAAATTCAAACAGTACTTAAATCCAAAATGCAATAAGTAAAGGTCTAATTGTCAGGGATATATTCAAATCATCATGAAATTTCTCACCACAAATGGGATCTCATCCTCTCTCCCCCCACCCCTTCGTGGGCTATGGTTTCATGGTCATTAACAAACAATGAGATGACCAGCGAGCACACAATTCCTTTCCTCAAAAGAAAGGTCACAGAATATTTTTTTTCTTCTTAATATTAAATTTAAATATATTCTAATCTTGGCAATCAGGGCAATAAAAATAAAATAAAACCAATTATTTAAGTTTGTGTTCATTTTAGGCCAGGAATAGGTCTTTTTTCGATCATTTGTCTACCTTCTTCCAATTTTTTTTTTTCACGAAGTTAACATGGCCTCCAAAATCAGATAGTTCCTTTATATTTAAATGTCATTTTCCCTGCTTGTCATAATAATTCGTTTCCTATAATTTCAACATATTTTTTATAGCTGGTTATAACGTTTCAAGTTTCTTTCGTTACTGTTTTTGTATGTTTCTCACTATTCGGTTGGTTCTATTTGTTATGTCATCCACTCTTTTACCATTTTATTTCGTTTTCTCCCCACTGTGGTTTTGCTATTTTCCCTTTCATTTCTTCCCACGGCGTTGACAATCTCTTTTCTCCTACCTTCAGCCACGTGCGCTATCCTCAGTTGCCAACTTAACTTGAGTAAATGAGGGCGCACATTTTATCGGTCTTGGCGAAGAAGGCTGTTTTTTGCCTTTGAAACCGAGTGACCAGTTTATTTATATACTAGCCGCCTTTGGCAACCAGCCTGTTCGCTACCCTTGAAAATTCTGACCGTGGCAAATTTTGACCGTGGCAAACTCGCTGGCGCGACCTATCAGAAAGGTGTAAGGTAACTGTTTGGACGGCCAGGAACTGCCACCCAATTTAGACCTGAACCCAGTGGGGGAGGCATCCACAGGGACCGTACTCTCCTTCCCTTACCACCAACCTCTAGGAAGGACTTACGGTCCCACATGTTTAACGTGAGCGTACTCCGCGTGAACACGGCGGCCGTTTTGGCAGTGGCGGGAATCGAACCCGGGCCTACCAAGTGCAATTCCCGCTCGCTAACCACTGGGCTAACACGCCCTCCGCGACAATCTCCATAACGTTCTTTTTATTCACCCAATTTTAACCGGAACCCTGACAGAAACATTGCACCTGCTGCAGCAGGTGCAATGTTTCTGTCAGCGATTTCCATGGACGCCAATGCCTACAAATGGGGATCGAACTGTTTGGGATAGGGTATGTCAAATACCTGTCTTTTTGAGAGGTTCTTCGTTTGGGATTCATGCTCTCCCACCAGTAAACAAAAGGTTAAATACATAGATAGAATTAAATAAGGAAATATTTAAATGAAAAAAATAATATTACCTGCCAAAAACATTTTTTTCACAAGTATATTGCCTGGAAAAGAATTTCTTGCCAGGACTTCTAAATTATTCTGCTGCATATCTAACATATTCAGACTCATAAGGTTCTTAAAAGCACCTCTGACATTCTTCAGCCGATTCTCTTCTAGATTAAGGCCTTCCAACTTATATAATTGTTGCATATCATAATCATCAATACTCACCAGCCTATTAAAACCAACATTCAGGTAACGTAATTCCAGAAGATTCGAAACCGAACCATTCAATGAAACCAGTTTGTTTCCTCTCATGTTAAGACGCATCAAATTCTCTAAGTTGGAAAATGCATGGGCATCTATTTTAGATATATTATTATATCCGAGATCCAATAATTCCAAGAAATTGCAATCTTTGAAATTGTCTTTAAATATGGCATTCAATTCATTTTTATCAATAAAAATAGTTTTGATGCGACATGATTTTTCGAATGCTTTGCCCAGATTCTGTATTTTGTTGCTCGTTAGAACAATTCTTTGAATCATCAAATTACCCCTGAACAAATCGTCGAGGACAACTAATCTATTCATCTGCAGATATACTGTGTTTAGACTTTGAAGATTATGGAAGAATCTTTTTGGAATTGCTTGCAGTCGGTTAGAAGACAAATCTATATACTCCAAAGCCACCAATGGTTTAAGAAGCTCGCCAGGAAGGGTCGTCAAATTGCATCTGTCCAGAAATAACTTTTTGAGTGAGCGTAAGTCGCTGGAAAATGTTGAATCAGTCAATTCATGCAAATGAACGTTTTGACCCATGTTGATGGTTTGGAGTTTTACGTAACCTCGGAAAGAATCTTCTAGTGATTCAATAACATTCCACCTTAAACTAAGCTCCTAAAAATAAAACATCATAAGGTTTTTAAAAGTATCTTTTAAACAAATGAAGAGAAATGTAATACTATATGTTTATAATTGGAAATATATATGATTTTGAATGAAATTTAATCATTTGAAGTAAGCGATTCAATTGTAAAGTTGTTCTCATGAGGAAGTTTATCAAGTTAATTTGAAGTTTTCTTCATTATTCTGTGGCATGCCTGAGTCTTATGTATTTTTATATTAATAACGATGGGGAAAATATAATTTGGCTAACAAAATAGTTCAATTTTTGTGTAATATTAGCACAATATTGTATCACAAGAGCAAAGAAAAAATACTGAACCTGAAAATCCAGGTCATGTATTGATTTGAAATTAATTAATCGTTTATTTCTTTATTTTTCCATTTTTCTTAACCGCAGTTAACCGATATGATAACTGAAACTGCAGATAATGAATCAAAGGATACGGGGCACAGCTGTAGTTAAATATTATAAATATTTTTATATCGTTGGAGATATTGTTTTGCATTTTTCGAGATATTGTTTTATATTATTAATAAAATTTTGTAAAATATTTTATACTACCATTTCACCCGCGATTTTCGCATTTGAAACGCCTGGTCATTATGTATGAAACCAACGCACTTAATAAAAGATATTGATGAATTTTCTGAATGTCATAAACGCTTTTAGATTTGAACATGCAAATTTTGACCCACGTTTTATAATCATGTTAACATTTTAAACGGCAAGATACGTGAATCATTATTTTTGACATAAAAAATGATCAGCTTAATTCTTCAAATTGGCAGTGAAAGGGTATAAAATTGTGTTTTCATAACTTTTGGCTAATGAATACAATTTCCCTGCTATAAATCATTTAGTTTTTTAAAACAATTTTAAACAATTGGGAAAATTATATCGCGTTATATTTATAAAGTTACTTCGCTTTTCCAGTTTTAATCGTTGGCACAGAAGGATATCAAATGTGTTTCTACCATTTCTGAGTGACAAAGTGGTGTAAGTTATTTGAAAATCCCTTTAAGCCGCCACTCCTCATTCAGTATTTTTAAATTTTTAATTTTTCATGTGATCTGGAAACTGAGACGGATGGCATGAGAATAAAACCAAGATTCTATCTGGAGTAAAAGTGCTCGATCATTAAGTAAAATGGTTTTGAGGGTTTTGTTTTATTATTATTCCTCCAAAACGTAGTCTCTAATTCCGATTTTCGGAATTTTTATTAGATTTTTCCATTTGCCTAGAAGATGAGGCGGATCGAACGATACCAAAACGGAGATTCTGGTTCGAGTGGAAAAATCTCGATTAATTTGAAAAGTGTTTTTGAATATTTTGATTATCTTTTTGAACCGTCACTCGTGATACGAATTTTCAAAATTTCATATTTTTACTTTCCTTATATACACAATGTATAAGGAAAGTATTGTGACGGGGTCGAAAATTCGAATTCGAGTTTTCGACGGGAGTGCACGTTTCAAGCATCCCTGATCACGAATCAAACATTTTTGAAGTGATGTCTGTGTGTGTGTGTGAAATTATGTGTGTGTGTGTGTCAGTGAGTCTGTGGAGACGATAACTGACGAACGAATGGACCGATTCGAACCAAATTTGGTACAAAAATCACAATCAGTAAACACTGGAAGCCTATTGTTTTTATACGCAATCGAATGTTCAGAACCCTCCTAAATTTTCGAGTAAAATTTTGAAAAAATCGTCAAAAAATCAAAACCACTAATAAAGTTACGCAAATAGACATTTCTTATGTAATTTTTCATTAGAAAACCATTGGCATAAATTTTAGAACGCTAAAATGAACCGTTCTCGAGATATTGCACATTTTTCAAAAAAATTATCAAAAAGTCATATAAAATAGAAAAAAAATATTTCCTATTGAGAAACATGTTCACTTTTCATATGTAATACCATGCGATAAATTGGGTGATATCATTCTCGTGGATCTAGCTTGTTCCATTCATGAAAAAAGATACTTTGAGTTATACTTTTGTATTTGAACGCCAATAGTCATTTGTCTGCTGTAAGAATAACTTATTTTTTCGTCCATAACGCTTGGCGAGATTTTGACGACGAAGTTGGCGGAATGTCGCCAACTTGGCGACATTTTGAAATGCTGCCAAATTAACGGAAATCTCGCCAAATTGATAAAAATAACGCTAAATCAATGAAAATGACGACTAATTGTCGAAAATTCAATATCTTGGAAAGAATTTTAGTATCTAACTATAATAAAAACCTATTTTTTTTACTGTAAAAGTAGTAAATTCAGTACATTATATAAGGAAAGTCATGTGTTGCCCACATCAGATTTTTTGCTTAGTGTCGAAGCTGAGATGGATAACATGACAAGATTCTAGCTATAGTGAAAGTGCTCGATAATTATGATATATCACCCAATCATCAAAATAGTCAGTTAATTCAGTACATATTATATAAATGTTATTTATGTGACGAAGATAAAATAGTCAAGGACTATTTTACATCGTGGCACTATTCGAGATAGGTATTAATGAGATAGAATAATAATAAGTGATAGAATAAGATTCTTTGTACTTCTTTGATAGAAGCAGATATATAAAAATTAGGTGAATACATTATTTTCAAATGTGTTATCAGTCCTCTTCGTCAGGTCAAAAACCGTAGTTTATGCCAATCGATAGATTAAAAACAACGACATATTTCTCTCTTTACAAAGGCTTGTATATTTCTTCCTCTTTCTAATTTCCCTTTATTTTTGACAGTAATTTACCGGTTTTATAATACTTAATAATGGCCCCTTCTTCTTCAGTTTTATTTTAAATCTCATATTAGTTGTCCCTTGTTTTCCTTCGTTGGACGTGGTGTGCTGATGCGATGAATATATATGCCTATATTATTAACTTATGATGACATATTTATGATTGTGGTCTTGATTTCAAAGCCAGGATTCAATGAGTGTTCCCTGTTGCAGTAGTTTGTTCTTTGCTTCTTGTTTTTCAGGTGTATTTGATCTATCGATTAATGCATAATACTACTGGTCTGACAAAAAGGTATCATGAAGCCTTTGAAAATATTGTAAAAAAACCAGTTGTATTTGATCTTTCGGTTAAAACACACTGCCTGAGTATTTCTGCTTGTGTGTTTCATATTCTGATTGTTTGTTCTTTGCCTGTTACCTCTCAGATGCATTTAATCTTCCGATTAAAGCATACTACTTCTGGCCTGACAAAAAGGGGTCATAAAGCCTTTGAAACTATTGTAAAAAACCAGCTGCATTTGATCTTTCGATTAATATACAGTGCCTGAGTGTTTCTGCCTGTGTGTTCCCTACTCTGATTGTTTGTTCTTTGCATGTTGCCTCTCAGTTGTATTTGATCTTTCGATTAATACACACTACTTCTGGCCTCAGTGTTCTTCCTTGTGTATTCCGTGTGTTCTGATTATTTGTTCTTTGCCTGTTGCCTCTTAGTTGTATTTGCTCTTTAGATTAATGCATACTACTTCTAACCTGATGAAAAAGGTTCACAAAGCCTCTGAAACATTTAAAAGGAAAACAGTTGTATTTTATGTTTCGAATAAAACACACTATTTCTGACCTGAATGTTTCTCCTCGTGTGTTTCCTATTCCGATCGTTTGTTCTTTGCCTGTTCCCTCTTAGCTGTATTTGATCTTATGATTAATGCATCCTACTTCTGACCTGATAAAAAGGGCTCATAAAGCCTTTGAAACATTTGTAAATAAACAGTTGTATTTTATCTTTCGATTAATACACACTGCTTCGGGCCTGAGTGTTCTTCGTTCTGTATACATTCTCTGATTATTTGTTCTTTTACCATTTGATCTTTCGATTAATACATACTACTTCTGACCTGAGGAAAAAAACTCATAAAGTCTTTGAAACATTTGTGAAAAAAACAGTTGTATCTGATCTTTCGTTTAATACACAGTGCTTCTGGCCGGGCGCGGTAGCCCAGCGGTTAGAGCGCGGGAATTGTACTCGGTAGGCCCGGGTTCGATTCCCTCCGCTGCCAAAACTGCCACCGTGTTCACGCGGAGTACAATCAAGTTAAAGATGTGGGTCCGTAAGTCCTTCCGAGAAGTTGGTGGTAAGGGGAGGAGGGTACAGTCTTTGTGGATGCCTCCCCCACTGGGTTCTGGTCTAAATTGGGTGGTTCTTCCCGTCCGTCCAAACCCTTACACCTTTCTGGTAGGTTGGACGGTCTGGGTCTCAACAACGCCAGCACTGCTTTTGGCCGCGTTTCCGGCCACTCAGCTTACTGCTCATGCCTTTGGGCGAGTCGAGTGGTCTGGGTTTTCGGCACTGCTTCTGGCCTTAGTGTTCTTCCTTGTGTATTCCTTGTTCTGATTATTTTTTCTTTGTCCGTTGCCTCTTAGTTGTATTTGATCTTTCGATTAATACATACTACATCTTATCTGATGAAAGGGCTCATAAAGCCTTTGAAATATTTATAAAAAAACAGTTGAATTTGATCTTTCGATTAATATACACTGCTGCTGGCCTGAGTGTTCCTCCTTGTGTATGTATTCCTTGTTCTGATTATTTGTTCTTTGTCTGTTGCCTCTCTGTATTTAATCTTTCAATTAATACATACTACTTCTAACCTGACGAAAAGGGCTCATAAAGCCTTTGAAACATTTATAAAAAAACAGTTGTATTTGATCTTTCGATTTAAGCACACTGCTTCTGACCTAAGTGTTCCTCCTTGTGTGTTCCCTGTTCTGATTGTATTTTCTTTGCCAGTTTCTCAGTTATATTTGATCTTTTGATTAATGCATACTACTTCTGACCTGATGAAAAGGGTTCATAAAGCTTGTGAAACATTTATAAAAAAAAACAGTTATATTTGATCTTTCGATTAATACACACTGCTTCTGGCTTGAGTGTTCCTCCTAGCGCGTTCCCTGTTCTGATTATTTATTTTTTGACTATTGCCTCTCAATAGTATTTGATTTTTCGATTAATGCATACTACTTCTGACCTGATGAAAAGGGCTCATACAGTCTTTAAAAAATTTATAAAAAATATGTTGTATTATTTTTTTCATCAATGCACACTGTGTATGATCTGACGAAGAGGACTCATAATACCCTTAAAACAATTGTAGTCACCTGATTTTCCTACCCCTACTTCTAACAGAACAGTACGGTAAATTTGCATGCTCACAAGCAACAATTATATCCATTGTTATGGGATATGCAGCTGAATAATTCTTTGTTTAGTCATTTTGATAATTTATTGCTTTCAAAAGCTATGTCTTACCTTCAAAAATGAGCTTTTTATTACTTTTTTAATAGATTTCAATTTGTTGAATCCAATCTTAAATACTTTTATATATCTACAATAGCGAAATGCTGATGGAGGAATATACTTGATATTGTTAAAATATAATGTAACTTCTTCCAGATTCGTGTTATTGTGAAAAGCATCACTCGAAATTATTTCGATTTTGTTGTCTATAAGGGATATTGATGTCAGATAAATCATGTTTTTCAGTTCATTCCCAATTTCTTGTAGATGTCCATGATTTAAGCTTAAACTCCTCAAATTTCCAAGATTTCCAATAGCTTCGGGAATTCGTTCTAATTTTGTATTGTCCATCACTAAGGAGAAAAGAGATTTGATAGTCATAAATGATCCAGAATCGATTTTTCTAAAAGGGCAATCAAATGCAATGGATTCGATGTTAGAGTTGGAAAAGACAGCTTCTTCTAGGGAATCTACAGTGCAATGTTTGAAACTGAAACTTTTGATAGATTGGAATCTGACATATTTAAACAAAACGGGAATCAAAATAAAATTATGTATACGTTTACAAATCACGGATATTTTATCGTCTGCCTCTTCATAGCATGTAAAAAGACCCAAAGTATCTGGACATAAATTTTTAACCTCTGTTGCCAGTGGGCAGATAATAAAAACTGTCGAAAATATAATCATCGATTTGAATATTTTAAGCATCATGAATGTAACATTAGGATGTAAACAAGATGTAACGATTAATTAATTTACTGTTGCTTTGTTGAGGAATAACAGAAGTACCGTCTCGGTGACTTGAGAAAGATGAAATAACAGAAGGTTAAAGTTACAAGTTACCGTTATATTTTGCAAGAAGATAATGTATATGGTAGTTAATACTTAAGTTACTTAAATGATGCAAACGAGATGTAATGAGAAGTTACTGTTACTTCGTTAGGAAATACGAATACCGTCACAGGGACTTGAAAAAGATGAAGTAACAGAACTTAGTTACAATTATTGCACTGGGTTAATTTGGAAGGCACATTTTTTTGAACGCACATTGCTCACATAATACTTTTTATACATTTTTCAAGCTCATTAATGCTATATAATGAGCATTTATTACATTTACATGCAAAATGTGCAAAACATTGTCTAAATGTCTATATGTGTGTCTAAACTTATCTATAAATTTATTAAATTTACATGCAAAATGTGCAAAACATTGTCTAAATGTCTATATGTGTCTAAACTTATCTATAAAAATTGTTGAAGTGTGTACTGAAAGTTAATTGTACTCTACTTGAAAGAAAGACAGCTGAAACTTGAAATAAAGATAGATATTACAATTAAAGGATCAGGAAATAAAACATAATTTTCTAAAAAAATTTTGTTATTTCTCTAAAGAACTATTTATATTATCTCTATTGATTATATTATCTCTGTTACTCTTTTGATTTATCAATGGAGGTAGTAATTTGGATCCTCGTTTTAGATATTTTAATCCGATTTCATAAATCATCTAAGTGATAATCATAATATAATATATTTGTGCATTTTTACATTAATTAAAAAATTGATTTGGTATAAAATGCGAGAAGTAAAGATAAATATGAAAAATGAAAGTTAATCATTTGAGGATCAAATTATACATTTTCAATTAAGTATTTTAAAAAATAAATAGTATGGAGAAATAACGAGTAATGCTTACTCTTTTTAAGTACCCTAAAAAATGCATTTGCTGTTCTTTGAGTAACCAACAAAGATATCAATTGATAAAAAATAATCGTTATCGGTAATCCCGTTGCTTTCACTATCCAACCCGGCATAATAAATTTCAAGTACTAAAAGCAGACTATTTACGAAATTCAAAATAATAAAAGGAATCTCTGAAAAAATCCACGTCGTCAAAAATGACCTTATACTAAATTCCAGGTGAGAAAAAAAGGACATTTTTGAGAAACTCTAAACGGTAAAGAGTATTTTTTACAAAATTCCAAGTGCGCCTTCCCAAAATTCCAAAGAGGAAAAATAATCTTCAGAAAATTCAAGAAGAGAAAAAATGACCCTTCACAAAATTCCTCAAATAAAGAGAACCTATTACAAAATTCTAATTGAACAAAAAGGACCCTTCACAAATTTTATGTGGGAAAAGAAAAGCCTTTACAATATTCGAATTGGGAGATAATAAGTGCACTTTACATAATTCTAAGTGAGAAAAAATAGCTTTTCACAAAATTCCACAGAAAAGAAAGATCCTTCACAAAATTCCAGGATTTCAAAATCGGTCTCTTCACAAAATGAAAAAAAAATGCATTTTTTGAAAACCTTCGACTTTTTAACAATGGATTTTTTATATATGTTCGATCAAACTTGGGAGGAGGGGGGAATAAATACCCAAGAACTTTATATGAAAAAGTCAAATTTGTTGAACACAACTCAAAAGTGACACATTAACTTGATGTTTTTGTCCATGGTATTTGAATGTTTCACAAAACTGCTTTACTTTTCACAAAATTCATCAAACGTTTTATGCACAGAAATGTAACCAGAACAACTGCATCAATTGAGGATATAATTCGGTTCATATCTCAAATGTGGAGACCGCAAAAAATTTAAATATATCAGACATGAAAGTAATAATTCCTAAATTGTAGACAAGACTCATTTCATTATTAAAAATGAAATAAACATGCACAATATAAAAGGCTGTGGCTCATTTCTTGAACTTGTAGTTATTTCTAGAACTTGTAGATATTTCTAGAACTTGTGGCTATTTCTAGAACTTGTAGCTATTTCTAGAACTTGTGGTTATTTCTAGAACGTGTAGCTATTTCTAGAACTTGTAGTTATTTCTAGAACTTGTAGCTATTTCTAGAACTTGTAGCTCTTTCTAGAATTTGTAGCTATTTCCAAAACTTGTAGTTTAGTTATTTCTAGAACTTGTAGCTATTTCTAGAACTTGTAGTTATTTCTAGAACTTGTAGCTGTTTCTAGAACTTGTAGCTATTTTTAGAACTTGAATTTATTTCTGGAACTTGTAGTTATTTCTAAAACTTGTAGCTATTTCCAGAACTTGTAGTTATTTCTAGAACTTGTAGCTATTTCAAGAACTTGTAGCTATTTCTAGAACTTGTATTTATTTCTAGAGCTTGCAGTTATTTCTTGAACTTGTAGTTATTAGAAAGTCCTGCAATCTTGGATACGATTCAATCAGTATTGTAATTCACAGAGTCCATGCCAATTACTGAAGAGTAAGAAAATACTACCATGCCAAAAGTTCAAAAGATAAATCGTCTGCTATCCAGGCGGAATTCATTAATTTGAATCCGGTTGATGTTATAGTTCTTTACATGCGTTTTGGCATATAGTGTGTTATTCAGCAATTATCCATCTTATACGTAGATTGTTATGATAGAAAGATACCTTGGTTAGATTGCCAGAAGAAATTCAGAAGTTCTTCAATATATCTTTACTCTTCATACATATTTTCACTCAAACCATCATTCTGTGAAATTAAATACAGTCGCTATTCAATAAATGATTTAAAAACTGCCTTGTAATAAACCTTCAAAATACTTAATATGAAAACAACTAAACAACTAAGCAACATAGTTTATTTTTCATTCTGCATAAAACTTTGTACGAGATAGCAATTTAATACGTTTGCAGCGGTTCAAAAAGATATCCAAACACTGAGTGATTTCCAACTGATAACTGATATGTTTGAAGAGCGTTGGACGTTTATTTCTTATCTCCGGCAATTCTAACGGAAAACTAAATGGATTATTGTTGTTCTTTATGCACTCTTCATTTTAATTGAATTTTATTTCGTTAGCCACAAAAAATGCAGTGCTAGACTCCGCCCCACTTTCTCGTGCATTAGTATCTCATATTGCTCGTAATGCTTTGAATAGTACCCCGCATTTACTGTCTCTTCATTAAATTTGCTTTCTCTAAAATACAAAATACTATATAGAGAAAGTAATGAAATAAGTATAAAAATCGGAACTCGGGTTTTAGGTAAATATATACTTTTCAGGCTTTCTAGAACAATGCTTCTCCACCCCCAGGCCGCGGCACGCTACCGGTCAATTGGTATCAATTATACTGGGCCGCGAGAAATTCTACTGGAATTTGTCGCTTTAGTTTTTTAAGCATTTTTAACACTTTCTAATATAGTTGAAATGTGTTTATCACTTTGTCCATTCTGTCCGTCTGTCCGTTCGCACGATAAATCCCGTAAAAATGACTTTAACAAAACATTTTAGAATGTTTTTGAAACGGTCTGTGGGACATATGGGAATGTAAATGAATCCTATATAGTTTTGGATTGAACCCGGATTGAAAAGGTGAAATACATTAAACCCTATGGAACCGAATTTTTCAAACATTTTTTAAGCGAAATTAAAATTTACAAATTGCTTCGAAAATTTTAGGAAATATTCAAAGTATCCCATAAAATATATAAATAAATTTTAGCAAAATATGTTCGGTAGTTTTTTAAATAAAAATTAAAATAATACCCATATTATATGAAGAGATCACGGGAACCTCTTCAAAATAAAGTATGGCAGTCATTTTTTCTTTTAGTGTAAAAATCGTGATTTTTAAAGTTATTTTAAATTTATATTTAGTGTTGCATCCGTCCTAAAACCGCTTTATTTTTGCGTATTTTCTGTGCCAACGTAATTACAATATTGAGTTTAAATGATCATCAAACTTTGATTATTTCTACAACGGAACCTAATTTTAATGAATTCAGAATGTAAATAAAACAAGTGATTATAAGATGAGTTGTATAAGAATTGCTGAATATTTTTCACGCAAAATTATTAGCTCTAGAATCTGAAATAAAACTGATATAAATGAAATATCCATTGCTTTTACATAGAGAGCCAGACGATTTATATTTCGGTGACGTCATTTGAATGAAATTCATTTTTATCGGCGAAGTTTTAAGTTTTCAAATATAAAAAATTATTGCAGTGCTGTGTTAATTTAAAATATATCACAAGATAAATTTAAAATAATATTAAACCATTTAAATAAACTTAATAAATTTAAAATCATATTAAAATAATATTAAATAATTTAAAATATATCGCATTTTTGAGATATTTAAATTAAATTGCATTTCAGTTGGAAAGTGTTTCATAATCAATGCTTCATGCATGATTGATCTTTCTTGTTTCTGAATAAATATTTCGTAGTGTAAATATTCAAAGAAAAATAATATTCGTGTATGTGTCGAAAAGCTCAGAGTCAGAATGCCATGGTGATAGAACACCTGTGTAGCAAATGTCAGTGGCCAAGCAGTATTTAAATTTTAATATGAATAAGAGACTGCTCAGCTGACTTCTATGGTGAATTGCAATGGATAAATACTTTTCTCTCTCAATACCATTTTTTTTTCGAACCAATAACGGTAAAATCAATTTAATTATAAAATAATCTATTTTATACTGAGTTATATTATACATTTTTGAATTAGAAAGGTATTTACTAGTAAATTTATTGGGACCGGGCCCTCGTTTTATAAAAAACGAATTTACCGAACCACAGTCTCGTTAAGGTTGAGAAGCATTGCTCTAGAACACGGGTACACCATTTTTACCTTGACATCTCTGTGTGTGTGTATATATCTGTTTGTAAGTCTGTCTCTGTGTGTAATGTATGCATGCACTGTCTCATGAACTAGTCGACGATATTTTACAAAACTTGGTACTTAGGTCTGTGAATTGCATTGACACTGGTTAGATTTTAGTATGATTTGAAAACACAGAACGGTCTTTTTTCTGAGAAACGGATCGTCAAATTTTAAACAAAAAAATTAAATGTAAAAAATGCTCATTTTATACGTGGATATTTTGGGATGACCTAAGAGGGGCTGTAAGTGGATTTCCGCGGAATTGACTAATCGTCTGTTTCATGAGGGGTTGAATATGCGATCAAATATGATTCTCATATTTCTTGTTTTTGCGAAGAAAGCGTGTGATTCGATTCCTGTAATTTTTAGACTAAAGCCATTTTAAATTGTAAGTGTGTAACGCTTTTCGATCAATTCGCCGAACTTTGGTACTCCTTTAGCAAAATACCGCCAACTTGGCAATATGTTGTTCCTGATTGACAAAAATATAGTCAAAATTGCAAAAATAATATTAAATTAACGGAAATGACCCCAAATTGATGCATTAATTACTAAAATACTTTAATATATGGACTATATTGCTTTTTTCGATGCTATCAATATTGATAATTGCCAATTTAGAATTGCGCGAAATATAAGTGAATTAGTTACTTCGAAAATGTTTTATATGTTGTCATCTGGAAAAACGCCAAGTGTGGATGATTCAATATTAAAAACATTATGAAGTGGACATTATACATCTTTTTTTCACTGTGAAAGAAGTAAATTAAGTTCATTATATAGGGAAATTCATATGCTGCACGCATCAGATTTTTTTAAACGTGTTGAAAATACATCCAGGAACTCTTAAAACGTTCTTCTTCGAAATGTCGAATTCAAAATTTTCATTCAATTCTATGCAGTAATATGAGAAAGTAAAAATAGACAGAATTATCAATTTATTGAAAATTACGGACCTAAAATAACATTTGAAAATTTTTATCCTGGCGTACTCAACTCGGTGAGTTCATTTAATATTGGAGACCACATCGAATGACTCACCGCGACATGATGGGACTCATGTATCGTGGTCCGTGACGACTTTTCCACAGTTATATTTAAACCACTCCTTCATTAGTATGCTTCTGAGCCCTTCGGATAATAGGCGAAAGTTATATTCCGCATCAACAACCTCTCATTTATAAAAAATGTTTCTGCGTATCGAAAAGGACAATATATTTAAAACTCAATGCGTTTTTTTATGTAACTATTATCTACGCTTTTCGACCATTATTAACACTTTCCAACATAGTTGAAAAGTGTTTATGACTTTGGTCATTCTGTCTGTCTGTCTGTCCGTTCGCACGATAACTGCCGTAAGATTGACTTTATCAAAATTAAATTTTAGTATGTTGTTCAGACGGTCTGTGGGACATATGGGAGTGTAAATGAATAATGTCACCAAATTAGATTTGGATTGAACCCGAGTTGAAAAAATGAAATACATTGAACCCTATGGGACCTAATTTTTCAAACATTTTTTAAGCGAAGTTAAAATTCACAAATTCCTTAATTTAGGAAATATTTAAATTATCCCATAAAATATATAAAAAAAATTCCGCAAATTATGTTCGGTAGTTTTTTATATAAAAATTAAAATACTAATTACACCCATATAATAAAGAGATCGCGTGACCCACTTCAAAATAAAATATGGCATCCATTTTTTTTCCCAGAGAAAAAATCGTGATTTTAAAAGTTCTTTTAAATTTATATTTAGTGTTGCTTCCGTCCTAAAATCGTTTTATTTTTGTATATTTTCTGCGCCAACGCAATTACAATATTTTTGAATTGAAATGATCATCAAACTTTGACTATTACTACAACGAAGCCTAATTTCAATGGATGCAGAATGTAAACAAGTGATTGTAAGATGTGTTGTATAAGAATTGTTGAATTTCTTTCACGCAAAATTATTTAACTCTGGAGTCTGGAATAAAAATGTATGAATGAAATATTCATATTTACATAGAGAGCCAGGCGATTTATATTTCGATGACGTCATTTGAATAAAGTTCATTTTTTTTCGATGAAGGTTCAAGTTTTCAAGTAAAATAAATTATTGTAATTCTGTGATAATTTAAAAATTATCACCCCTGAATGTATCGCATTTTAGAGATATTTAAATAAAATTGCAAATCAGTTGGAAAGTGTTTCATAATCAATGCTTTATGCATGATTGATCTTTCTTGTTTATATTTCTTCTTTATAAATGGAAGCTTTTGTAACCTATAAAATCCAAATATTAAACATATAAAAACGGCCTGGAAAAATTCATTATAAAATTTGATGATTCCATTTGAAGAATATATTCGATATAGAAAATATATTCTATAGATTTAGCGTGGAAGCGTAGTCTTAAGGCATGTTTCCAAGGTAGGACAAGAAAGCTTGTATTGCAAAACATGCAAAATAGTACAGAAAAAGACCCTTTATTCCACACTTATGATACCTGGAATGGCTTACTAAAATGACACAATTGCCGTCCCTTCTGCCTGGATTCTGACTGTATGTTATCTATAATCTTTTTTATGAATTAACTAGCAGAAATATTCTCCTACATGTAAAAATAATTCTTTGTTGTGTGTTTTCATTCAGGTTGTAAAGAACTTTATTGCCCCAACAGGGAATCAAATCACATATCTTCGTACTCAGCCGACTCTGCCTTTGAGCTACTAAGACAGAAACTCTTACAGCCAAAGTGAAGTCTGTAAAGGCTTTATAAATACTTTGAAAATGATATCAATACGTTTGGCCACCCTGGTTCTTCTTCGTCGTAGTCCTTACGATACTATTTTTGATTCCATTTAACAAAGGGTTAAACAATATTTTCATACAAAAATATACCGTCTACACTTACATTTAAGTGATAAAGATGAACTTTTTCAAATAAATTTCAGCAACTTAAACCTCACCAGCAAATTATTAAAAATGTAAAAAACTTAATTTAATTCGAATTGCTGATACATGTAGTTCGATAATTTTGGGAGCACGTTCTTGATTCTTTTTAGATGAATATTTTTACATCTACCTGTACATTTATGTCACACCGTCATCTGAGTTTCCACCGTTAGAAAACAAAACAAGAACATTTGCGAAAACAATAGGATCACGTCTACATTTACCGTTTGTTTTACGAAGCATAACCGACACATGGCTACGCTCAGAAATCGGTTGTAAGCTAATCTCGGGACCTATAACGGGAATAAATGTCTATAGAGAGACACTAAGGACGTTTACAGACCACGTGACTAAGCTTCACTAATTCTCACTCTCCAGATGTCAAGCAGGTAAATTTTGCGCTTTTATACATGGCTGTGCATGTGCAGATATGTTATGTATAGACGTATAATGTTTTTTACGCAGATTCTTACAACATTAAACCTACTTGAGTGATTTTGAACATTTACGTTACTAGTATTATGCTATAGAGTCGAACATTTTTATAAAAAAATTGCTCTAATTTGTGATAAATTTTGCCAGTCGTAAATTTGTTAATAATTAATTGGAGTGTTGCTCAACTCGACCTTCTCGTATCAGCATTCATTTTTTTCTCAAATTTTTCGTGAAAAATTTTGAAAAATCGGTATCCAAATGATCGGTGGGCCCAAATGATTCACTTTAAAAGACCTGAAAAATATCTTTGGATTGATATCATGCGTGACAATGCCCCCCTCCCGGGGGGGGGATAACTTGCCCACCAATGGGGACTAATGACGTCACGAACAAAAACATTTATATCGCGATTATTTTCACAATGATTGAAACTATGAAGTCACTTGATCATTAAGCCATACATTATCCCTTTTATGCATGATTATGTCAAATTGTGTCCTATGCTGCCATGTTAAAAAAATATATAATTTCGATTTTAAAAAAAAAATCTATCAAGTTCTAGATTTTTTATGACAAAACCAGATATAAAGTTTCATGAAAATCCATTAATATTTGTGGCTGCTATCGTGTACACAAGAAATCAACAACAGACAACAGACCGACCACGCGACTCCATAAATAGTCAAAACATATTCAGGAGGTTTTAAAACATATATTGGCATCAAAATCTCGAAACCGAAAACTTTCGTAAAAACAATACTTTGCCAATACTATATATGAAAATGTAAAAATGCATCAAAAATTGAGTTTTTTTAGAAGGAGACTGTTATTTACTTAACTCACAAAATCCGCCTATAAGGGGCATTTACAGAGAGAAGATCGCGTTCCTATTGCAGATAATAGAATCTATGAACCGGATTCGCAATTATGCGCTCGTCAGTATCGAATAGTCGATATCTGCAATGACAACAAGAAAACCTTGGTAGATAAACGAAATATAAATTACTTTTCTTAACGTAATTTGGAATAAGGAAAGCTCAGTATTAAATAAATCTGAAATTCATTTAAAAAGAGAGGGGTGTAAAATAGAAATGCATGGTTACAACTCAGTCTGCAACAGATCATACAGTCGAACTCGTCATACAATGGTAATAAATTTTGAAAATATTTAAAATTTTGAATTGCAGCCTCCTTCCCTCAATCATTGTGTGAAACCATATTATCCATACATCTATTTTTGTTATTTTCTCTATGAAGCTTTTTATTAAATATCAATTACGCACCGACAATGCAATCCAGAATATCATAAAATCATTAAAAGAAGTATGCTGTAAATTAATATTTTTTAGTTATATATTCTTGCATTAGACAAATTTTTTAGATGCTATTTCTTTAATTCAAAATAGTTATTGACTTATTTAATTACAAAATACTTTTTAAACACTTAAATACACTTGTATCCTAGGACCTTTGCATTCTACTCGACCACCGAGGTTCGCCTAATGATACACCCGGCTCTCTGTTAAGCTATCTAATACTTTATAGAAATACCAGGACTCAGTGATTCTTTCAGGACCTTTTGGCCTGGGGGCGAATGAATCTTTAAGAGGGCAAACAATTTTGCCCTTTTTAGGACGAGCCTCTTGGGAATTTCTAAATCATATTCGAACGCCGATAGCAGCTACTTTTGTTCGATTTGCACGTGTTCTGTTCCAAATCCGTAACATCAAATAAAACAAAACTTTTATTACTTTTCTTATATACATAATGTATAAGGAAAGTATTGTGACGGGGTCGAAAATTCGAATTCGAGTGGGTGTATGTGTGTGTGTGTGTGTGTGTCAGTGAGTCTGTGGAGACGATAACTGACGAACGAATGGACCGATTCGAACCAAATTTGGTACAAAAATCACAATCCGTAAACACTGGAAGCCAATTGTTTTTATACGCAATCGAAAGTTCAGAACCCCCCTAAATTTTCGAGTGAAATTTTGAAAAATTCGTCAACAAATCAAAACCACTAATAAAGTTACGCAAATAGACATTTCTTATGTCATTTTTCATTAGAAAGCGATTGGCATAAATTTTAAAACGCTAACATGAACCGTTCTTGAGATATTGCGCATTTTTCAAAAAAATTATCAAAAAATCATATAAAATTAAAAAAATATATATTTCCTATTGAGTAACATGTTCACTTTTCATATGTAATACCATGTGATAAATTGGGTGACATCATTCTCGTGGAACTAGCTCGTTCCATTCATGAAAAAAGATACTTTTAGTAATACTTTTGCATTTGAACGCCAATAGTCATTTATCTGCTATAAGAATAACTTATTTCTCCGTTCATAACGCTTGGCGATATTTAGGCGACGAATTTGGCGGAATGTCGCCAACTTAGCGACATTTTTAATTGTTGCTAAATTAACGAAAATCCCGCCAAATGGATAAAAATGACGCTAAATCAATAAAAATGACGACTAATTGAAGAAAATTCAATATTTTGGAAAGAATATAAGTATCTACTATAAGAATGACATTATTTTTAACTGTAAAAATAGTAAATTCATTGCATTATATAAGGAAAGTCATGTGTTGCCCACATCAGATTTTTTTACATTATAGCCTGGAATTGTTAACATTTAGCTGGGCAACTTAAAATATTTCCAAAGGGGGAGGAATGAATGATCGTCATTGGAGGAGCTTCGCTCCCCCCCTCCCCTCCTCTTTCTGGGATATATGCCTGAAAGAAATACTGCCAGGACTGACTAAATCTCAAAACAACTAATTTTTTGGTTTCAGTACACTCCCGATACGATGACCGTCATGAAACAGTCATGTATATGTATATTCTTTGATGAAACCACCCAACTGAGACCGATGTCACCCATCTTTCCAGCTTTCCAGTGCGTGACTCTGTCCAAAGAAAACTAATAAGCTAAACCACAACTGTTGCAACGTTAAACGAATTCAGAAGCGCGTTAAAGAAAATGAAAGAAAAGGGAGGGATGCTCTTAGGGCGCGTGTAATCCACGCGCGCCCAAGCTCCACTGGTTCCATCCCCCATATGTTTAAAGGTACGCTGGCAGGCTGCTACCTTTCGCGATGGGGGGAGGGGGGTGCTATAGAACGCGTGTTTAGCACGCGGAAAAAGTAACCTCTATCTTCCATTCCCCGCAGATAAATATAGTCTGAATCCAGTTGATTCGTGGAAAATGTATTCATAAATATGTTTAAAAGTGTTTTGTTTTCGTTTTGGTAATTGGTGATGTTCGCAGTTGAAGTCATTGGAGAAAAAGTATGGTAAGTTCATGGGTGGGTTAAGAGCTTATGGGGGAAGTCAGAAGAGCTATAGCCTACATTCCATGATTGTGATAAGAATTTCCTTGTGGTTTTCTTTGTAAAAAAAGGCGTTTACCGCCTTTTAGGTAGTAAGTGAACTTTCAGCACCACTGATTTCAAACCCTCGTAAATATGGAAGTTGCAAATTAATTTAGAAGGATTGAATAATTGTAGAGGATGAGTTTTACCAGTTGGTTCCTTCGTGGAGTAGTTGCCACTCATGTGCACGTAGCTCAAAGATACTTTTCATTTCACATGGATCATTCCTTCCTTCGTCCCACCTCCACCTGAGTCGGTGAGATTGCTGAAGAATTGCAAAAGAGAAAATCGTTTAAGTGGACAATTGGCCAAAAATTCCATGGATTCTAATCGCCTAGAACACAAGTTCTTTTTTAACCAGACAGTTGATCTATTTTATATACATAATGCAGCCCAAGTCCATATGATTTAAGACTAACCATGTGCGTTAGGAACTTTGGTTTAGGCTGTCTTTTGTAACACCCTTATCAATCACCTATGCTGACGGGTATTTTCACAGAAACTGATGGAGTCAAGTTGGACACGGAAAAGAAAAGACCCACATTTATATTTTCAAACCACGTGTTTATGAGTGACAACTGTTCGCTGAAAAATCCCATTGGTCAAATTCTCCCTCTCAAATAAATCACTTTACATTAACCACCAAATAAGCCTTATATAAGGAATCCCTTACCATGCGTCCTCAATCCCAAAAGATAGTAAACGATCGTTTTACATAAAAACCACGGATTTTCTCTCATAAATTGCTTGTTTTATACCTACACAGACTGTAAGGAGTAGGAAGGTGAAAGTCTCATTTGCTAACTATTCAACATACATACTCATTCAAAAGAGCCAATTTTTTTTTCTTATATCCACTGTTGCTTTTTAAATCAAGCATGCGGTGCCTTGCATGCAGTCCAGTACAAATATTAATACCAACTGAATATTAATACCAACCAATTCAGGGCAAACCACAAGGTGGTCACTAGTCATACTCACATGTCAGCAAAACAGTGGCAGAAGACAAAGAGAGGTGGCAGAAAGTCAAATATGTGATAAATGGGACTGAAGATAACCATGTCCTGTATGACCAATAATCAAGATTCAGAGGATATTCTTCCTACAGCCGTTAGTTTCATCTTTCTCATGTTAGCCTATGAGAAATAGTCCCTAATTTCTAGCTCGTTTATTTTTAGGATTTTTTTCTTCCCGATTATATATATATATATACTCGTATATGCCAAGCATAAAAAAAGAAAGATTTATGCGTTTTTAAAAAATCAGTAAAATAGTATAAGAAATATTTTTTTTATATGTATCAGAAAGTAAGTTTTGTGAAGTGTATTTTACAAAAATATTAGAAAATTCCTTATATACTTTAGATAATTTTTAAACAAGAAAGATCAATCATGCTTAAAGCATTGATTATGAAACACTTTCCAACTTCAATGCAATTTTATTTAAACAAGTCTAAAATGCAATACATTCCTCGGTAATATTTTGAAACTTATCACAATACTGCATTAATTTATTATATTTGAAAACTTAAACCTTCATCGAAAAAAATGAACTTCATTCAAATGACGGCATTGAAATAAAAATTGCCTGGTTTAAACATCTCTAAAATGTTATACATTCCTCGGTAATAGATTTAGAATTATCATAATACTACGATAATTTATTATATTTGAAAACTTCATCGAAAACATCTGAAATTAATTCAAATGACGTCATAGAAAAAATAACACGCCTGGATCTCTCTATAAAAACAGGATTTCATTCATAACTTTCTCCCAATCATTTCATTCATCACAATACTATAATAATTTATTTTATTTAAATATTTTGTTTAAGACCATGGAGCTACAAAAACTTAAACTCTATGCTTGAAACTTCATCGAAAAAAATCGTCCTTCTCTTTATGAAATCAATTAATATTTCATTCATATCGGCCATGCAGACTCCATGGACTAAATTATTTTGTGTTAAAAAAATACAGGAATTCTAATACAACTCATTCTACATATTTTGCTGTTTACATTTTACATAGGTGAAAAATAGGCTTAGTTGTAGAAATAATCAAATTTAGATGAGCATTTAAACTCAAATATATTGTCATTGCGTTGTTTCAGTATGTAGATGCACAGAATTTAAGCAAAAATAAAGTAGTTTTAGGACGGATACAACACTCAATATGAATTAAAAAGAACTTAAAAAAATCACGATTTTGAAACAAGATGGATGCCATATATCATTTTGAAGTGGGTCATGTGATCGTTTCATATCATGGTCACGTAATCGTTTCATATAAAAGGTGTAATTACTATTTTAATTTTTATTTAAAAAACTACTGAATATATTTCGCTGAATTTTTTTTTATATATTTTATGGAATAATTTGAATATTACCTAAAATTTTCGAAGCAATTTGTGAATTTTAAATCCGCTAAAAAAATGCTTGAAAAATTAGGTCCCATAGGGCTCAATGTATATTTCATTTTTTCGACCCGGGTTCAATCCAAAACTAATTGGGTAATATTATTCATTTATATTCCCTTAGGTTCTACAGACCGTCTGAACAACATACTAAAATTTCATTTTGATTAAGTCATTTTTACGGCAGTTATCGTGCTAACGAACAGACAGACGGACAGACAGACAGACAGACAGACAGACAGAATGAACAAAGTCATAAACACTTTTCAACTTTGTTGTAAAGAGTTAAAAAGCGCAGATCTTCCTATTCTCAACATATATGCTCAGGCGAAACAGCAGGAAAATTTTTCTGAAACCCAAACGAACTGAAGGGTAAGGACTCTTTTCCATAGGTTAACATGAGCTTATAAATATGTGATTGCGTTCGCAGAAATGCTCAACGACCAGCATTGGTTGACCGGTTTCAGCATCAAACAGCTGATAATTGTATTGGTAACTTGTTATGGTTCCCAAAATTGCGGTTTGCAGTTGTTTGTCTGCTGATAGTGTAGTTACTGGCATTTCCACGCATTATAATAATTTTCACTTTTCCTACAGTATATAATAATGCATAGGAAAAGGATTGGAATCATGTCGAAAATCGCAACGCGCATTTTCGACGAATCTAGACATTTTGGAATCTTTAGAACTCGAAAAAGCTATTTTTAGCGTGACATTTTATGTGTGTGTGTGCGCAATGTATTTATCCACTCTTACTCAAAGACTAATTGACCAAATTTCATAAAATTTTATAGATTAGACCCTTGTGGGTCACTCTGGCGCTGATTAGATTTTTGTACTATTCGGATTTTAAAAAATCGGTGTCGTTGAGTTTTAGAAATTTTTTTAAAAAAAATCGGTATCATTGAAATTTGAAAATATTTTGAAAAATTGGTATAATTGAACCAAATGTTTACTATTATAGGTCGACGTGGTGGCCGAACGGTCAAGGCGACCGTTTCCAGCGATCGATCGGCCGCCACGTTGCGGATTCGAGTCCCACGTAAGACATGGATGTTGTGTGTTGTGGGCGCAGTGTGTTCCGCCCCCCTCTGGTGCGCCTGGGGCAACGTCCTAGGACGGCAAAATGGTTCACGATTTCGGCCGTACATAGGGCAAAACGACGTAAGTCGACGTAAAGTCTAGTACTAGATTCTAGTGCCTGGCCATTGGGAAAAATACAATAAAATAAAATAAAATTACAATTATAGCGTGCTACCTTCCCTTAAAGGACATGACAAAATATTTCTATTGATACCATACTTGATAATGTACCTCCGGGGGTAACTTCCCCACTCCCAAGGGGGGGGGGGCAATGACGTCACGAACACAAAAATTGTACCAAGACTATTTTTCACAACGATTAAAATTATTAAGTCTGGTGATCATTCAGCCATAAATAATCCCGTTTATGCATATTATGTCAAATTTTGTCCTACGCTGACATGTTAAAAGAATATACAAATGTGAATACATTTCGAAGTTTTCGCTCGAATTTAAAGGAATTCTATCTAGTTCTAGATGTATGGATAACAAAACAGGGTGTAGAGTGTCGTGAAAATCCAATTATATTTGCAACAGCAATCGTTTAGGTAAGAAGTCGAATACAGGCATCAGACAGACAAACGGGCACCACTCCAAAAATAGTCAAAACGTGTTCAGGGGTATTAAAACATATATTGGCATAAAAATCTCGAAATCGAAAATTTCGTGAAAACAAAACTTTCTCAATACTACGTATAAGAAAGTAAAACTTTATGAAGAGACTTAAATAAGGAAATAAAATTGTGAAGTAGCACATGTAAAAATTAAGTAGCACAGTAATAACCCTCTCGACCAGGAAAATTTTGGATGAACGAAATAGCCTAGATACCAATCTGGCGATCAACATTTTTATATAACAAAAGAGAATATATTTGTCGATCTTCTGTTTGCCCAACGTAGTGGAAGACACTAGCAAAGTACAGCTTCGGGATTTGGTGATATAGTTTCGGACAAATCACGAAACGCCTCGGAGCGATATTTTTTTTTTTTTTACATTTGATTTATTTTTTTTAATTATTTAATTAAGCGAAATACTGAGCAATTTTCACACCAATCCGTTCTCAGCGATCGTAAATATTATCGTAGTATTAATTTTAACACCATCGTAATATACGAATGTTGGTCTATGAGATTTGGACGGAATGCATAAGATTTTTGGAGGATATTTTTCTAAAAAGTGTTTCTCTCTATATTAAAAAAAATCTGATGTGGGCAACACATGACTTTCCTTATATAATGTAATGAATTTACTACTTTTACAGTAAAAAAATAGGTTTTTCTTTTAGTAGATACTAATATTCTTTCCAAGATATTGAATTTTCGACAACTAGACGTCATTTTCATTGATTTAGCATCATTTTTATCCATTTGGCGAGATTTTCATTAATTTGGCAACATTTCAAAAAGTCGCCAAGTTGGCGACATTCCGCCAAATTCGTCGCCAAAATCTCGCCAAGCGTTATGCACAAAGAAAAAAGTTATTCTTACAGCAGATAAATGACTATTGGCGTTCAAATACAAAAGTATTATTCAAAGTATATATTTTCATGAATGGAACGAGCTAGATCCACGAGAATGATGTCACTCAATTTATCGCATGGTATTACATATGAAAAGCGAACATGTTTCTCAATAGGAATTTTTTTTTATGTGACTTTTTCATAATTTTTTTGAAAAATGTACAATATCTCGAGAACGGTTCATGTTAGCGTTCTAAAATTTATGCCAATCGTTTTCTAATGAAAAATTACATAAGAAATGTCTATTTGTGTAACTTCATTAACGGTTTTGATTTTTTGACGATTTTTTCAAAATTTCATTCGAAAATTTAGAGGGGTTCTGAACATTCGATTACGTATAAAAACAATAGGCTTCCAGTGTTTACGTATTGTGATTTTTGTACCAAATTTGGTTCGAATCGGTCCATTCGCTCGTCAGTTATCGTCTCCACAGACTCACTGACACACACACACACACACACACATACTTTCACACACACACACACACACACACACATACACACACACAGACATCACTTCAAAAATGTTTGATTCGTGATCAGGGATGCTTGAAACGTGCTCTCCCGTCGAAAACTCGAATTCGAATTTTCGACCCCGTCACAATACTTTCCTTATACATTATGTATATAAGGAAAGTAAAAATCTGATGTGGGCAACACATGACTTTTCTTATATAATGCAATGAATTTACTACTTTTATAGTAAAAAAAATAGGTTTTACTTATAGTAGATACTTATATTCTTTCCAAGACATTGAATTTTCATTAATTAGTCGTCATTTTCATTGATTTAGCGTCATTTTTATCCTTTTCGCGAGATTTTAGTTAATTTGGCAACATTTAAAAAAAAAAATGACCAAGTTGGAGACATTCCGCCAAATTCGTCGCCAAAATCTCGCGTTATGGACGGAGAAATAAATTATTCTTATAGCGGATAAATGACTATTGGCGTTCAAATACAAAATTATTACTGAAAGTATCTTTTCTCATGAATGGAACGAGCTAGATCCAGGAGAATGATGTCACCCAATTTATCGCATTATATTACATATGAAAAGTGAGCATGTTTCTCAACAGTTAATATATTTTTTTTAATTTTTGGGATTTTTTGATAAATGTAATTTAAAAATATGCAATATCTCGAGAACGGTTCATGCTACCATTTTAAAGTTTATGTCAAGCGTTTTCTAAGGAAGAATAATATAAGAAATAGTCTTTTTGAGTAACTTTATTAAAGGTTGTGATTTTTTGATGATATTTTCAAAATTTCTCTCAAAAATTTAGGGGAGTTCTGAACATTCGATTATGTTTAAAAACAGTAGGCTTCCAGTATTCGCGGATTGTGATTTTTGTACCAAATTTCATTCGAAGTGCTCCATTCGTTCGTGAGATATCGTCTCCACAGACTCACACACACACACACACATACTTTCACACACACACACATACTTTCACACACACACACATACGCCGGCCGTCCAACTAGTTACTCTAAGTCCTCTGGACGAGTCGGACGGTCTGGGTCTTCAACACACACACATACTTTCACACACACACACAGACTTCATCTCAAAAATGTTTGATTCGTGATCAGGAATGCTTGAAACGTGCTCTCCCGTCGAAAACTCGAATTCGAATTTTCAAACCCGTCACAATACTTTCCTTATGCATTATGTATATAGGTAAAGTAAAAAGTACCTGACGCCCCGCCGCTGTTTGGCGAATTTCTAGTTTCTCGAGTTTCTCTGCTTCGTACCACAAAAACTATAGTATATAAAAACTTGTAGGGAAAACTTTGGGGGACACGCTGAAATAAACTTTTTTTCAGTATATAGTTTAGTTTAAGAAATATTTAAGGTCAAAATCAAGGACAAAATATTTGAGCTGCGAGTTCGCGTCCTGGATAGACTAACAATAGCAAGACCACGAATTTTTGCAGGAAAGTGCCTACATAGTTGAATTTCTGCAGGACAGAGCCCTTGCTTTAATTTCAATTTAGTTCACGAGATATTTGATTCTTTTATGCACTTCTGAATGAGGAATTTGCTTTCGTATCTGCACGTCCAGCGATTTCTCTGTCTCGTACCGTAAAAGCTATAACATATAAAAATATGAAATTTGGTACATTTATAGAGAAATAATAGGATAACGCGATGAAATAAACTGTTTACCGATTTAAATTATAGTTTGGCCTGAAATAGCTCGCAAAACGATCTCTGAGAGCGAAGCGAGTAGGAGGCGAAGCCTCCAGCCCAGCTAAGCGAGTTACGGGGTTGTTGTTGAAACCCAGACCGTACGACCTACCAGAAATGTGTAAGGAAAGGGTGCGAGTTACGGGGTGGCAAAGTGTAGAGATCAAGGGCGGAGACGCGAGCGGCCAGTGTGTATACCAAGCCAGCCCCTCCGCTCACCATTACACGCGGATATTGGCTGGCTTTCGGAGCGATCGCCAAATGTATCACGTGACGAGCGGAGAGACATTCCTTCTCAAGGTTATTTCGGAGCAAAACACGTGATATTTCTCCTCTTCTATAACGTGGAGGAGGGTGGGCGCGGGTACAAGTGCAAAAAAATGTGAATGAATGATTCAATATACTTCGGATTTGATTAATTTAATGCATGAAAGACTTCTCATTTACGTTCAAGTCATAACTGAATACTTTGTTAAAGTTATAGCTCTAAGGCAATGGATTGATTTTTACTTTCATATATATGGGCGAAAATTTGAATTCCAGTTTTTGTCGGGAGAGCACCTTTCAAGCAACCTTGACCACGAATCAGACGTTTTTAAAGTCATGCATGTATGTGTTTGATGTGTGTGCGTACGAGTGTGTGTCGGTAAGTCTGTGGAGATGATATCTCCCGAACGAATAAAGCGATTCGAATGAAATTTAGTATAAAATAAAAATCAGAGAAAAAAAAATTAGAAAAATTAGTGAGTGCGTGAGTGTGTCAGTAAATCTGTGGAGATGATATCTCACGAACGAATGAAGCGATTCGAACGAAATTTGGTACAAAATTACAATTAGGGAAAACCGGAAACCTGTTGCTTAATGTTAGAACATGTATTAGCAAAATAAGATTTCTTTTAGCAAAATGCTAAATAAAACTAACATAGTTTAAAGCTTTATTTGGAACTTGCATCTCCTTTAGGGAAAAAATAAAAATGCTGAAAATTTGGGAAACCAAAATCCAATCTTTATTTTTTTTTTCTCTTATAATAAATTGCATATTCCACAATTACAAAAAATAGTATTTTTTAACATTGTCTTTAACACATTTGACAAGTATTTTCCATAGTTTGTTCATAAATAAATACTGTTACTGAAAGTATATATATATATCCATAAAAACTGTTATAGAAAGAATTGCTAAATACAGCATATATGTATGTGAACAGTAATGTTTACTTTTGAAATATTTATTAACTGTCTCAGAAATATGGCCCATGCTTATCTAAATAAATTAAAGGTGTACAGTGATGATAATGCATTAAATAGTTTTAAGTTATATTGAATATAAAAATCAGTAATAGTATATATGGTGAAATATTTATCTTTAAATTTGTTATGCTGACAGAGTAAATATTGATGACGGATTTTATCCCCAAACATTTTAATCCAATATCTAGTTAACTTTGTTATATTTTTTGTCATTTTTCAGTCATAATTTTCCAGAATTTAAATCCAATTGAAAATATTGTGGTTTCAGTTTTTTTATAGCTTATTTCTTTGTTATAAATGATTAAAAATGAGCCTACAATATTTTCATGTTACCTATTTAATAATAATGATAATATATATATATATATATATGTATATATATATATATATGCTGATTTATACCTTTATTTTGTAAGTTTGTTAGAAAGTTAGGTTTTCCGAGTTACAGCTTCTCACTTTTCTTTCATTGGCTTTCAAACTTTTTTTATTATATATATATATATATATATATATATATATATATATATATATATATATATATATATATATATATATATATATTCCCAAAACAAATCCATAAATGTCAAATTAATGAGATCCTACATTCTACGGTATAAATATAGTATATTACTAATTTGAATGAACATACGTGACTTGCTGCGGCGCGGTAGCCGAGTGGTTAGCGCATGGGAATTGCACTCGGTGGGCCCGGGTTCGATTCCCGTCACTACCAAAACTGCTGCCGTGTTCACGCGATATACGATCACGTTAAACATGTGAGTCCGTAAGTTCTTCCGAGAGGTTGGTGGTAGGGAAGGAGGGTACGGTCCCTGTGGATGCCTCCTCCCCTGGGTTTTGGTCTAAATTGGGTGGCACTTTCTGGCTATCCAAACAGTTACCTTACACCTTTCTGGTGGGTCGGATGGTCTGGGTCTCAACAACAACAACATACGTAACTTGCTGGAAATGTAATTAGCCAGAGAATTTTAAAATGTAAAGTGCATTTAATTTTAACATTTGTTTACCATATTTAAATTAGGAAATATTTTTATTTATTTTCTAATAACATTTAAAATTATTTTATTTAATAATAAAATATATAAAATTAAAACAATTTAAAAGTATAAATTCATTAAAATTTTTTTAACTAAGGCTCTGCATGATGAGATTTTATGAGATTTTCAAAATTTCATTCAAAAATTGGGAGTTGATTTCCGAATATTCGATTACCTTTAAAATCAATAACTTCCAGTAATAACTGATTATAATAATTATAAAAAAATTTCGTTCGAAACGTTCGTTAGATATCGCATCCACTGACTCAAAGATACACGCTCTAACATACATGCATACAGACACACACACACGCACACACACACACACACTAATATGCATATACAGATTAATATACATACAATATTTATTAATATATATGCAGACACACACAGATATCACTTCAAAAACGTTCGATTCGTGTTCAGGGATACTTGAAACGAGCTCTACCTTCGAAAACACAACCTCGAATTCGAGTTTTCGCCCCAGTCACAATAGTTTCTCTATACATTATACCAGAGTTTTTCAAACTTATTTGGGCGCGAAAACCTTTTGAAATGTAATGTGATGGTGGAAACTACCAAAATAAGAAAAATCTCTTGTCCAAATTATACATCAATTTTACTCTGTTCTTAAATTTTTTTAAAAATTTACATGAAACTATCATGTCGCGGAACACCAAGGGTTCCGCAGAACAAACACATCTTGAAAAACGTTGCATTATACTATGTGTGTCGGAAAAGTATATATATTGCTCTCATAAACCGAAAAATGTCAAGCAAATTTCCTTAAAGTGTTCCAAATTTTGCATTTTTAAAATGGCAAATATTTCCTCCTAATCTTCAAATTATTTTAATAGTATTACACAAAATGAATAAAACTTACCTAGTCGGATTGTTATTTGGTTTATAAATAATCCAACCAGTATTTGAAATTCTACTGTATATTTGGATAAGGTTTCTAATATCTTCCCTATTTGTGCTAGATGCTCTCAAAATCACGCAATCATTATTCGATTTGTTGTAATCTACCTTGATTGTAAAATCTTTTTGTAAATGGGGTAAATAATCTGATACAAATGTATCTAATGACATTCTCAAACGCCGCAATCTGATATGCAATCAAATTATGAACAATATCCTTTATTAAAACAATTCGTCTTTCCCTCCAATTGCGGGTGTTGCCAGAATAAACCAGAACTGGCGATGAAACGACGTTTGGCGTGTGGCACGAGAGATTACTTCTGAATATTCTGAATCGGGATACCTTCTGTCTTATCGCGGCGGAGCCCCCTAACTTTAGCAAAAAATGTCTGTTTAGGCTGTGAGGTAAAACACATATTTGAATTCCATACATCACGAAATAAATACCTGTTAAAATTATGGTAATTTTACTAATGGAAATTCCCTTCTGATAAAAGTCTGGTTCCATTTGAGGATTTTTAAAAGGTTTAAAAGTCAATGGAGAATTTTTAAAGAGTAATTATAAAAGGTCTGTTGAGACTATTTCGACTTGAAGCACTTAATTTAAGGAATTTCTGAGCAATCTTAATATTGTCAGACGTAAATAGACGTTTATAGTGTCTGGTACTGTAAAGGTTTTCAGGGTAATTTGAGCTTTTTCCAAAGACGGATAATTTTCAAATTTTATAATGCAAGTTTTATCAGAACACGTTTTTACAAGGAGCATCATGCGTGGGTTGCAACTTGCAACTATGCAGACAACGCAGTTGTGTAGGCTGCGTATTGGGTGGGTGGGCGACACCAATCGCTCTGCAGGGGTACTGAAAATATTTCAGATTATTAAAAAAGCGACCGAGCAAATTGCCAAAGTCTCCCAGTTTGATATTATAACTAGTTTGATAATATAATTAATATACTAATATTTTAATGTACATAATTCAGGATTTAGAAAGGAAATGAATGTACTCATGTCCAAAAGTTAAGCGACAAAGTGTAAAAGTGGATAAAAAGATAAGTATTTATTCGAATTCATTGAAACCTTCACAAATCATGGGGTATTACAAAATACACTAGCGTGAAGAAATGCAAAGAAAATTATAAATAAATATAAATGATAGAAATAAACAAAAACATAGAATTTTGGGCGGCAGAAACAGTTCATTGGTGGAGGTCTGTCAATACAGAATGTGATGACCTCTGCTGGAAACACATCGATGCCCAACTGTATCGATTCATGCCAACTGTATCGATTCATGCCAAGAATAAGATCATCTGTGACGTCTCGGGTTAACTGTGCCCATTCACGGAGCAGACATGTTCGTAGCTCATAAAGGTTCCGGGGATGATCATGGAGAGAACTTAAACGTCTCCCAAAAATGTCCCATATATGTTCGACAGGATTCAAGCCCTGTGATCCCCAATGGCCATTCCATACGAAGCAGTGTTTCCGATTCTAAGTACTGGCCGACAATGAAAACCCTGTGAATTCGCGCGTTATTGTCCATAAAAATAGCATCAGGACCCATGGCAACAAGAAAGGGAAAAACATATTGAGCAAGAATGTCATCTCTATACCGCATTACAGTCACAGTACCACGAGGGATAACGTTGGATCAGTGCGGGCGCCGACAGCAATTGGTGAATCCAGTTGAGATAGTCTTACCCAGTTAAAGTGGACCCCTCTAAGTGAGTTCGTCAGTGGGGTGCAAATCACTGTCGTCTTACATACAGTTAATCTGCACGTAGCCATATATATAAAAACTTGCCGACATACCGCTCTTCCTGCCGACTCTGTAAGGTCGGAAACAAACTGGTGTGTAGTGACTAATATGTGGCGTCGTGCTTGCAGACAAGGAAAACGGTCATTCTGGGTGGTTGGGATTCTTGAACGTCCACTTACTGGTCTTCGCGATATTGTTCCTTCATTTTGATACCAGTTTTACAGACGACAAATGACGGAACGATTGACATTTAGGGCTCTAACTACTTCCGATTGTCGCTGACCTTCTTCGAGACGCCCTATTATCTCCCTTCGCCTGGCGTCACTCAGATGATGTCGCCTACTCATTTTCAAAATTAGGCTATTTCAATTTTCCTTCTAAAATCCGTAACACCGAGATACGGACTCTACACAAAATATATCGTTTTATACCTACTACGTTTTCTTGTTAAAAATGTTGACATGCAAAATGTTTTCTGCGGGCTAGTTTCCGCTTGCGTTCGACTATCATATATATAAATTTTGTGGTGGATACACGTCATTTCTTTCGCCAAATATGTTAATTTTTCCATTTGTTGTTTAACTTTTGGAAATGAATGTAGCAATGCACCTCACCAGCGGCACCAGCAATGCACTTAATAACGATAATGCTACCAAAAGAAACACAACTGCATTGAGGATAATTCCGGACTTACTCATATTATTTTTAAAACCTTTGAAGCTACCATCTCCACAAATTTTCTGCAATATTTTTTCCCCTCATACAACCTTTAAATAATAAAAAAATAAAAATAATTAAAAAATAATTTCACTGATTAATTTATTTTATACATTTCGTTGGCTTAGTTTTAAGGAAAAATAGATCCCACTTATTGTACTGAAAATGGGGTACTTTCACGTTTACGTCTGACTCCAATTTCGTTCATAACATATTTTTCGTTCCTCAGCTAACCTTTCTGTTCATCTGGTACCTATCACACTTTATAGTCGGGAAAAATTCGCCATAACTACCATTTGAATTGCAACTGATGGACCAAGATGGATTCCCTTATTTCCCCGCCAGCATTCCTTTTTACTTGCTGTCTTCTATATTCTAAAAACGAGTCAAAAACCTCTTTATTCTCCCAGCTATTCAATTTCAAAGAGTATGACAGGCTGAGTGAAAAAAGCAAGCAGCCAAATTCCATGAAACTTATGATTTTATTAGTAATGAGAAAAAATGTAAAAGTTCTCTATTCTTTTACAATGTCAAACACAACAGCTGTAAATTCACAATCTCCTTTACGCATCTATGGGTTCACCCTCTCTCATTTACTGGCGGGCGTTCTCAATTGACTCGGCCATGATAAGCGTATGGCGCGTCACTCACTCGTGACCACTGACGCTCATCTTTACTGACTCCCTATATTAATAGAGCCCACTCAATCAGATGATAGCGATACGGCAGGGGACGCATCATCGGTAACATACGAGTGTTGAGTTGAGAGGTAGATGACTGCGCTGAGTGCAATTCAATAGTTTAGGCTGATATAAGTTGCTAATGACAGTTCGGCACGTGCTGAGTCAGAACTAACTTTAATTTTTAATATTGGTGGATTGGGGGTTAATTTTACTAATTAATGAAACTTTTCAAATGATACTTGTTGAAATAGAGGTTATGCATGTAATGTTGTAATTAACATTCTCTTTAGATTATTTGTATTGGTTTTATTCTCTTATATTCACCCACGATTTTTTTTACAGAAATGTATTTTATCATTTCAGTCCTCGATATGATTTTTGTTTTGTTTTCATTTTGAAACAGTAATTTATTTCAGACAACTTTTTCGCTTTGTATTTCAATAGCAGTAACAGTAAGTTTAAAAATAAAACATGTAATTGAAAGATTTATGATAATAAATTTAAATCCTTTTCGTTAAAATATTTTCGTAAAATGAAAAAGGAATATTTTATACTTAAAATAGTTCAGATACAGAATATAATTTTGTGCATATAGTCAAACTTCTTTATTTAACATTTTTCTTATGCGCTGAACGGAATAACAATATAAAAAAACAACTATATATATTTATATACATACAAATTAATATGAAATGCGTAAATACAATTCCCATCATATATCTATAAAAAGCTATCTTTCAGAATGCACATAAACAGTTTAGTTTTAGAATGTATATTTCTACGCTATATACTGCTATATTTCTACGCTAACTTTTGCATTTATACATATCCTTCAGACAATAAATATGATAATTTCATAAAATAAATAAAGGGAAAAAAAGAAATGAATAAAATACGTATATTAATTATTTCTAAATGTAATATAACATAATAATTCATAGATTAATAAGAACGTAACATCATTAATAATCATAGAACGTAACATCATTAATAATATAACGTAATAATTCCTAATTGAAACGTTACTGAAAGCAAACATCCACTTAAAGCAATTAACCGCAAAAAAACATTTCAAAATCGGTAAATGCAAAACGTTGCCAACGCGTAGATTATGAAAATTTACTTCGCATTTTTAAAAACATATTTTCTTCTGAGTTTAATTTCCCAATTAAAAAAAAATCTGATGTGGGCAGCACATGATTTTCCTTATATAATGCAATGAATTTACTACTCTTAGAGTAAAAAAAAAAAAAAAAGATTATTTTTATAGTAGTTATTTATATGCTTTCCAAGACATTGAATTTTCGTCAATGAGTCGTCATTTTTCATGTCGTCATCATCATTGAGTCGTCATTGATTTAGCGTCATTTTTATCCATTTGGCGAGGTTTTCATGAATTTAGCAACATTTAAAAAAGTCGCCAAGTTGGCGACATTCCACCAAATTCGTCACCAAAATCTCGCCAAGCGTTATGGGCGAAAAAATAAGTTATTCTTACAGCAGATAAATGACTATTGGCGTTCAAATACAAAAGTATTACTCAAAGTATATTTTTTCAGGAATGGAACGAGCTAGATTCACGAGAATGATGTCACCCAATTTATCACATGATATTACCTTCGAAAAATGAACATGTTTGTCATTGGGAAATATTTTTTTTTTATCTTATATGACTTTTTGATAATTTTTGTGAAAAATGTGCAATATCTCGAGAACGGTTCATGTTAGCGTTCTAAAATTTATGTCAATCGTTTTTTAATGAAAAATTACATAAGAAATGTCTATTTGTGTAACTTTATTAGCGGTTTTGATTTTTTGACGATTTCTTCAAAATTTCACTCGAAAATTTAGGGGGTTCTGATCATTCGAGTGCGTATAAAAACAGTAGGCTTTCCAGTATTTAGGGATTGTGATTTTTGTACCAAATTTCGTTCGAATCGGTCCATTCGTTCGTCAGTTATCGTCTCCACAGACTCACTGACACACACACACACATATATACTTTCACACATACACAGACATCACTTCAAAAATGTTTGATTCGTTATCAGGGATGCTTGAAACGTGCTCTCCCGTCGAAAACCCGAATTCGAATTTTCGATCCCGTCACAATACTTTCCTTATACATTATGTATATAAGGAAAGTAATAAAAGTCGTTCAATGTATTAAAAGGATGCAGTTAACGAATGTTTAATACATTATTGTCTGATTCCCATATTTAAACACATGAAGGAATTTAAATCCATTTAAGATATAAAACGCAATTGTTCGTGTTTTATACCTTGCGAATGCAAGGTTCGCAATTGTTAAATATAGGTACGTTTGCATTTAAATACCTTATTAAAAATTATAGTAATAATCTGATGTGACCTGCACACGACGTATATTCCGTAATGTATTAATTTACGTTTAATGCACAAAATAGATATTTATTTTAAATTATATTCAATTTCAAGTTTAAAAATACTTTCTTTATCAATTCGAAACTAAAGCATTAATACATTTTAAAAAGTCGCCATCTTGTCAAAAAATTCACAAAAACTGAATTATCTCAAAAACGGTTTGTTCTAGAATAATCTTGTTCTTTTTATCATGGACCATTACGCGTATTTTAATAATACATTTCAGTTTACTTAGTCGTTTATTTCAGAATTTGATTATTTTTGTTGGTCATTTCCAGAAAAAAAAAGTTTTCCAAATCTTACCAAAATCTAATCAACACTAAGAAAACCCACAAGTGCTTGAAATGCTACATTTGAAGAAATGTCTTCGAAAAATTTCTTTTAAACTAACTGCATAAAACGGTATCAATTACTCGAAATCACAAAAAATATTTAAATATCTCGCAACCTAGAACTGTTTTCGAGATGAACTGTTCCGAAAACAGTTCATCATTCTAGAAAACAGTTCAAGTAACGAGGCTGATCTGAATTGCTTTGCAGCCAAAATTTGAGTATGAAACAAGTATTCAATCAATGCATTTAAGAATATTTCTTCTTTTATTACAGAATTTGAAGGTTTTTTGTGGAACATTTCACAAAAAAGCTAGTTCTATCTTCCTGAATCATACCAAAATCTAATCAGCATCAGCGTAAACCATAAGTGACTTATATATCAAATTTTATAATATTTCGTGGAAAGTTTTGGCAATATTCCAAGTTTTTGAATTAGATTTAATACATATACTGCACGAATAAACACGTAGACAAACAGCGCACACAAAGACGCCACGCTAAAAATTGTTTTTGTGTATGTGTGTGTGTGTTCTAGAGTGTATAAAACGTGTAGATCCGTCAAAAACTCGAAGTGCGATTTTCGACACAATTCTAATATTTAGGTATACATTATCAATACATTACCATTATAAATAGCCCAGACATGCATCGTGTATATGGCCACGCCCACATTTGTCCACTCCCATTTTTATATTCTGAGTTTTCTTGGGAATCTGAAATAGTATTTATTTGCAATAAATATAGTAGACGACGAAACTTTTAAGCAGATGGTTTCATTCCAAATCACCATTTCCGCATGTGTTAAAATGACCAAGGAAAAATACGGGACCCGGTGTGGATTTCATATTGGCACTAATTTTATCATTTCAAATCTAAATTTTATTTTATTTATGGACCAATGTATCATACATTTTTCGACTACAGCATTTGCGCAGTCCTTAGTTTAGCTCAAAACGAATAACATTATTCTATCTTTTCACAAAACATGAGAAACAATAAAAAGTAATTTTTTTTTTTTTTTGCGTACCGTCCATAAAATGCGATAATATTCTTAAAGTATATTATATATAAAAAAAATATAGTTTAATCAATTGATGATACTCTATGTATGTTTGTCGATCCAGAAAACTGCTTAAGATAGCAGCGAATTGAAATATGTATATAAAAATTCAATGTGTACGTTGCTTGAAATTTCACCAATGCTAAATTTAGAGTAATAGACAGCTACTTCGTTATATTGTACATTTCTGTGAATTAATATTGTACGACTGTAAATCTGCAGTGCTCTCCAGATGCAGATCGACCATCCAAATTGTAAAATAGTTTTGTCACCCATAAACCCAGCAAATTTATAAATGAAACATCTTATACAAATTTAATTATTATGAAGTTCTAACATAAATTGACAACATTTAAGCCTGACTTTCAACAAGGGTGTGTTGCCATATTTTTAAGATATTCGTAAAATTTATTCAAACTTTAATCTTTATAAATTAAAATTTATTCAAACTTTATCTATATATTTTTTTTTCACTCTGATATATATTTCTATTGACCGGGATTTGGGTGGACTCGAGTACATGAAGTATAGGAGCTGTGGAAGATTTAAAATTAAAACTTAATTTAACAAATGATTATGAAATTAGAAGTATAAAAAATTAATTCAACATTTGAAAATGAGTTTTTAGAATTTGAATAATAAATTAAACAAATTAGAATGCAGGAAAACAATGAAATCAAAGTAACATATTTAAATCACAAAAACGTATTTAATATACATAAGAACGCTTAAATCACAATGCATGTATAAACACATGCTCTGATTAGCTGTTTAAAAGCTGTTATAGAAAGCTTAGTAAGCATACAATATTTTGAAAGCGAACGTTTCGCCGTGCTACAGTTTAATATTGTGATTCTGTAAATCTGTGTGCAAATTCATGTATGTGTACAAAATTTCATCTTCCTACTTATAGTAGTTTTCGAGTAAAAGGGATAACAAAATTCATGTTGGTTTCGCTTCGTTAGGAATGGAGAACGGACGAGCGAAGAAAGTCCAGAAATTATCAAAAATATTATATTTTCTGATATGCTAAATACTTGCTAATCTTCTAAAAGTCGCCAAGTAGGCGATATCATGTAAATTTTTCCCCGAGGTCTCATAATTATAGTCAAATTTGTTGACAAGTAGGATAGACAGATAAACAAATAGCCAGACAGAGAGAAGGGCTTTCCTTTTAGACATATACTATTTATTGCATTTATGTTATTGGCGGTATGAAAATAATGCCATAGGAAAGAAAGATGAGGTATGGAACAATGGTGAAAGTGAAATAAAAAGCAGATTTAATTCAATTTTCGTTTTATTTGGCAACAGGGCGTATTTTCAAAATCGACGTGATAAAAGTGCGGAAAACTACATTTTCTCGAGAACGATTTATTCTAGAACTACGGGGTTGATTTTATTAACACTTTACAACATAGTTGAAAATTGTTTAAGAATTTGTTCATTCATTCTGTCTGTCTGTTTGTCCGTTCGCGCGATAACTGCCGTAAAAATGACTTTATCAAAATGAAATTTTAGTATGTTGTTGAGACGGTCTGTGGGACATGGGGGAATGTAAATGAATAATATCAATCAATTAGTTTTGGATTGAACCCGGTTGAAAAAATGAAATATATTGAACCCTATGGGACCTCATTTTTCAAACATCTTTTAAGCGAAGTTAAAATTCGCAAATTGCTTCGAAAATTTTAGGAAATATTTAAATTATCCCATAAAATATATAAAAAAAATTGCAACAAAATATGTTCGGTAGTTTTTAAAATAAAAATTAAAATAAGAATGACACTCGTATAATATGAAGAAGTAACGTGACCTACTTCACAATGATATATGGCATCCATCTTGCGTCAAAATCGTGATTTTTAATGTTCTTTTTAATGTATATTTAATGTTGCATTCGTTCTAAAACCTCTTTACTTTTGCGTTTTTTCTGTGCATCCATATTCTGCGGCAACGCGGTTACAATATTTTTAGTTTAAATGGCCATCAAACTTTAATTATTTCTACAACGGAGCTTTAATGAATTTAAAATGTAAACAAGTGATTGTAAGATGAGTTGTATAAGAATTGCTGATTTTTTTTTTTTTTTTTTTTTTTTTGCTGTCTGGAGTCTGGAATAAAAGTGCATGAATGAAAGATACATAGAGAGCCAGACGATTTATATTTCGATGACATCATTTGAATAAAGTTTGAAAGAAATTTTAAGCATGGAACATACTTTTACCTCCATGGTCTTAATTTTCCATGGTCTTAATATCGCCGCTGAATGTATCGTATTTTAGAGATGTTTAAATAAAATTACAGTTGGATAGTATTTTACAATCAATGCTTTATGCATGATTGATCTTTCTGGTATTTATATTTAGTGTTGTATCCGTCCTAAAACCGCTTTATTTTTGCATATTATCTGTGTTTCTAAATTTTGTGCTTATGCAGTTATAATATTTTTTATTTTAAATGATCACTAAACTTTGATTATTTATACAACGAAGCCTAATTTTAACGTATGCAAAATGTAAATAAAACAACCGATTGTGAAATGAGTTGTATAAGAATTGCTGAATTTTTTAACGCAAAATTACTTAGCTTTGTAGTCTGGAATATAAGTGATATGAATGAAATATTAATTGATTTTACTTAGATAGAGGAGCGAGAGATTTTATAGCATTGTCTGTTTTGATGAAGTTGTAAGTTTCACTTACTGTACTATGATAATTTGAAAAATATCACCACTGAATGTATTTATTTAAGAGATGTTTAAATAAAATTGCATTTCAGTTGGAAAGTGTTTCATAATCAATGCTTTATGCATGATTCATCTTGATTCATCTTTCTTGTTACATTATGAGAATCTCACTATAACACTCTTTTTACATTATGTGACCTTCATCTCACTGTAACATCCCTAGCAACATGCCAATATTAGTAAAATATCGAGCCAATATGAAATTGTGAGTATGATGATAATATTGGCTGACCATTCATAGCTAATGTTGGCATACCAGTATATACCTAACACTTAATTAGTTTGGTTGCCAATATATTCCAAATATTGGAAATATGTTTAATGTAACGTCAACATTAGCGTAATATTTTAATGCTAATATTGGCGGCTAATATATCAACAGTGTTATCTTTACCTTGGAAATATTTCCAAAAAAACTAGAAGATTTAAAATATTGGCCTAACTTTGGACCAATATCGGCATGCTTTTGGAAACTGTTTCTATATTATTACCTTAATTTCACTGCAACATATGCAATATGCAAAATTCAGTGATATTTGGAAGACAATAATTCTCTAGTTTTAAATAATAAAGACTTCGACAAAAGTGAAATTTTAGAAATGTGACAACGTTCTGCTCTGCACCGCCAAGTCGCTATTTTCGAATTTGTAACTGGCATGTGGATAATATAAGCTAAATGACAAAACCCGATTTCCAGGAGTCTGTATCTGTGATAGCTATATAGACAAGTATGATAGCTATCCCCATGAAAGCTATAGACAAGTATCTTCAGGATGCATGACTTCACTTGGCGACAAATGTGACAACAAATTTGGTGAAATATCGCCAGATGTTGTCAAATTAACGAAAATGTTGCCAAATCAGAAAAAATGACCCTAAAGTTACGAAAATGGCGCCAAATTGATGAATTAATAATAATTAACATTGCTTAATATATTATAATGGATAATATTATTATATCATATAGATGTTAGCAATATTTCCAATTGTCAAGTAATATTTGCATGAAATATAAGTTCATCTGGTACTTCAAAATAATTTTACATGTTGCTATCCAGAAAACCCCCAAATGTCAGTGTTGAAAACAGTGTTAAACTCAACGTTAAAAACACTGAGCAGTGAATCTCATTCATCATTCTTTCACATTGAAAGAAGCAACAGAGATGTATTACGTAGAAAAAGCTATGTACTACCCACATCAATTTTTTTTCTGCTTTTGTTGGTCGGGATGATTTCTATGTTTATCTACAGAAGAAATTTGTGAGCGGCGTGTTGAATCCAAATGGTGAGTAAATCCTGTCATATCAATATAGTCCGTTGAGAAAATAATTCCTTCTTCTTACATCGGTGATATTTGAATTGTTAAGTATTAGCTTTATTTTTACTTCAAATTAAAATTCATCCGGAACGAAAAAGTCAGAGTTTCTAAGCCCACTTTGTAGTATGATTGATTTCATAGGTATACATTATAGGTGCATACATAGTAATTTATGCCATATAGAAAGATTAAAATGGAAACAATAAAATTTCAACACATTTTATTGCTGTTTATGCAGTTATAGTCTGTTTGGTACAGAATATTTCTAGTAATTGCGAATATAGACCACCAAATCTAATTATATCGCCAGCATGATTGTAAGTATTCATCTTTATAGATCATATTTCTCTTCAGTTAATAACATATACTTCACTAAATTGATAAAAGATGGCAGCACCACAGCAGAAATATTCTTATGAGATCCTTGAATTGAGTATTTTGGTAGTATTTTATATTAATTATTTATCTAAAGTTAGGCGGAGACTAGGCGAAGAATGGAAAACTACGATCCGCGAGTCAAATGCGGCCCGCCGGTATGTTCAATACGGCCCAAGGATTAAATAATTTAATTGTGTGGCATTTCGTTCTATTTTGTACAATTTGTTCCATCATAGAAACTGAGTAAGGAAACTGCGTGTTAAATTTTGTAAGCGTTTTTCAGATTTTAAGAATAATGGATATTATTACAATGTCATCTAATGTGGATTACGAAAAAGTGAGAACTGTCTTACAGCTCGAATTTATTGAACTGCTGAGCGATTCTGAAATGAAAAAAGCTTTTTATAAACAAGCTTTTTAAAAAATGCAAGCTCTATCACAGTTTCACTCATCTCACTCCTCATTTTATACTTTTTGAATGAGTTTAAAACATTTTAGTAGTTATATACTATTGCTTTGCATTTTAAATATTTAAACATTTTTAAATGAATTGCAAAGTTAAAATAGCGAATAAAAGTCTTCGGCCAGCCGAAATTTACTCCCCCCATATTAAAAACAAATTTGCCCATCCCTGATCTGACCCTCAAGCTCTGTTTAGGTAGACTGCTGCCAATGAAAAAGAACTTGCAAACTGTACTTGTAGAAAAGTATTTGTAGAAACTTGCAGATTGCTGCCAATGAAAAAGTTTATTAGTATGGAATTGCCGATGTCTATAAGGACAACACGGAAACTGACTATGCGCCACAACTTTGTGAACTTCTATGGAGAACAACAAATTTGGCTTTATTATGCAAGCGGCATCAAATTTCATAGATATATAGCTCAAGCCACAATGAATAAGGCTTTTTTAAAGTTAAGACATGGTTTGGCTACTTAACATTTATGTGCATATTTTATATATTACTATTAACTTCATTTACACATGATCAACTTTTGAAGTCAGTGGGCCAGATGATATAATTCTGATCTTACAGCAAGAAATAGAATAGAAGAGGAACAGGAGAAAATTCAAGAAGGGAATGGGATCACCAATTAGAATATTATAACCCCCCACCCCTTCCAGGAAGACATCGGATCCCATTGAAATTCGGAGAAATGCCATTTGGGGAAATAGGAAACACACTATTTGGTTACCAACCCCATCCCACAATTTTTTCAGTGGTGTAGCATGTGCCTCAGTGGAATTATGGAGCAAAACGGAGCCATCACTCCAAGGCGCCAAACAAGAAAAGGGAGCCTTCTAATGAACATATTTTTGGCTTATGGGAAAGGGCGCCCTCAAAGTACTTGCTCTAGTGCAGGGATATTCAAACTGGGTTCTGTGGAACCCCGGGGTTCCGCTAAACGTTTTCAGGGGTTCCGCGACTTTTTTAATAAAATTTTAGATTTTTATGTTATTAGATTTTGTTATGTTATGAACTATTGGGTTTTTGGCTGAAAGTTTACAAAGAATACCCCGAAGTGTCTGATCGAGCAGTAAAAATTCTTATGCCCTTTGTTACTACCTATCTTTGTGAAAGATCTTTTTCGAGTTATGTCAGCTCTAAAACTAAATACAGGAACAAATTATATGCAGAATTTGAAATGCGTTTGCAAATAACAACAATTAAGCCTGATTTTCAAAAATTGCGTAGCAAGAAGCAAGCGCATTCAAATCATTACATTTAGTTAATTCTTACTTCTGAATTAGATATATTCCGAATTTTGTATTTGCTTGTATTTATGCCAACAAATATGCTTGTATGTTTCACTGCAGTGGCGGGTTTTTAGAGCCAGCAGATGCACCTCAGCTGTATTCAATTAAAAATCTGAATAACATGTTTTTAATAATTTATTTTTGTATTTAGTATTTGGTTTTATGATTATAATGGTCAAAATTAATTTGCAGTCTTCGGTAGTTAATATTTGTAAATGTATCCTCAAAACTTTTTTGCGAAGGGAGAGGGGTCACCGAGATTTTCTGTTACGTCACTATGCTTACGGGGCATATTTTTTGTACTAGGGTTCCAAAAAAATTTTCTTTTAAACGTAGGGTTTCGAAGGCGTTAGAAGTTTGAAGACCACTGCTCTAGTGTATCAAAAATCTAGTTACATACTCTCCTAGAGGATGGGAGCTGAGTAGCGCTGAAAGAAGGTCTGATTATGAACCTTTATTTAGAAATGCATAAAAATATTACATTTTAAGTGCTTAGATACATTCTTCTATTAAAATATTTTAATTATTTATAGCTAAATTCAGTGCTGTTTACAACATTTTAGTTAACTTGATCTGGTACTTGTCAGTGTTATTCAAATCTTTGAAGTCCTAACTAATCAGGTTCCCTTCATCACAGTAACATGAAATTTTTTAGGCCATTGTCTTATGTAGTACATTTTACTTATTTGGATTTTGAACCTGAGTCCTGGATGTTTAAGCTTTAGTTGAACCGAGCTCGTGCTGCAAATGTACTTACTCATTTTGTGGGGAAATAACTCGAGAAAACTATAAAAGTCCAAAGAAATTTGTCTTTGATTTTGTGGTATGCTTTAATTGTTTTAATTTTGCACCTTACTAGTACAGCCCATCATGGGTCCGCCATTGAAATGCACTTGCTTGGGAATAACTCTTGAACCGGAGCAACTGGAAAATCCAAATTTGGTATGTCGTAGCCTTACAGACATTTAGGTTTCATAAATTTTAATGCAAACAATTTTCATACATTTAAATTACATGCAAATAATAAAAGGGGGTGGGGGGTATTTTAAACTAGCAAAAATCCAGGCTTTGAAATGACTATGAAGTATGCGAGCTATGAAAGATTTCAAATTAAAACTTAATTTAACAAATAATTATGGAATTAGAAGTACAAAAAATAATCTCAATAATCGAAAATCCTAATACAAAGTAGTATATATGTTTAGAAAATTTGAATAGTAATTAAAAAAAATTTAGAATACAGGAAAAAATGAAATCAAAGTAACACATTTAAATCGCAAAAATGTATTGAATACTAGCAGCATACCCGTTCTTCGTACGGAGTATATAATATAAAGAAACATGTAATTCGCAATCATGTGCAAATTCTGTTAAAATATTAAATTTATTGCTCCTAAGGAGAAGTTTAAGGATATCTGTTCTCACTATGCAAAATTATCTTCACGGACAGATCTGAAGAATAAAACATCCTGGCCCCTTTTGTAAGAAAATTTACAAAAAAAAAAAAAATTGAATCAATATATGCAACCCCGTACTACTTATATTGTCGCAGATTAGAAAATACGTCAGTGTGTTAGTTGAAGATTACCCGTATTACAATATGATTCTGAAAAATCTTTGCCAAAATAAAAGAGATGACGTAATAAATTAAAAATATCAATAATCCCCGTACTCTTTATACAAGAAGGTCGTAATTCATTCCAATATATGCCAATATATATCAAAACATATACCAATATACCTGTACTACTTATATTCTCGTAGATTAGAAGATATACCCGTGTATTTGTTGAAGATTACTCATACAACGTACAATATATGAGTTTAAACAATTTTTGTCATAATAAAACAATTACATAATACCTTGAAAATATCAATAATCCCTGAATAAAAAATCCCCGAAAATATCATTAATAATAACGTTTAAACCTGAAGACCGTAATTGATATTATCCAGTCAAAAATGCTATAAGAAAAATCAAATCGCTCTTTTCTAAAATATATTTTTACATCCATTTATTTATTATTCAAATCGAAAAAATAATAATTAAAATTCGCAGACAAATTTAATTTAATTGCGTTTCTAAGCAACATGATATCAGACAGAATCTTCCTCATAAACTGCGAAATTAAGTAACCATTTTGATTTCTTTATACTTTTCATTGTTCAGTAAAAGCTTGTGAAAAATAAACCATGGAGATAGATTTCCCCTTTAAATTATATTTCAAACAATTCATGTTTTCAGAAAGCGACTAATTAGCGCAAAAAATCTCCCATCAAACTCAGAGATAAAGTTTTAATTCACTTTCAAACGATTTTCAAGCTTTTCGTTTGGACAAACCACGGAGTTAAAGAGTAGAACTCCTAGGAAAAAGTTTCGTTTTTCATTAATATCTCGACAACCCCTGGTCTTAAATACTCGAAACTTGGGCTAAATTTTTTTTTTGGGGGGGGGGGGCTATTTCAAGGCCATTTACAAAATGTCTTCAAATTCGATTCAGTCGTTCTTCCGTGATGAAGACACAAACGAAAATTTCATTTTTTACTAATATCTCGAGAACCACTGATCGTAGAAACTCCAAACATGGACTAAATTTTAGTGGGACTATTTCCAGGCTACCCACAAAATTTCATCAAATTGGGTTCAGCCATTCTCCCGTGATGACGGGACAAACAGACATATAGACAGACAGATTTTCAATTTTATTTATATAGATACAGGAGCACGTGTAAATCACAATAGATGCAAGTGAACACGCTTTGATTAGCTGTGTTAAAAGTTATTGTTTACTTTTTATTTGTACGAAGCATAGTGAGCATGCACGGTTTTTTCAAACTGTTACAGTTTAGTTTAATTATTGAAATTGTGATTCTGCAGATATGTCTGCAATTTAACATATATATACAAAATTTCACCTTCCTACCCATTATAGTTTTCGAGTAAAAGGGATCACAAAATTCAGGCAAATGTTGATTTCGCTTCGTTAGGAATGGAGTATGGACTTCGCGTTGCTCGTCCATAAAAACTATTTTTAACGCTTTACAACATAGTTGAAAAGTGTTTATGACTTTGTTCATTCTGTCTGTCTGTCCGTTTGCACGATAACTACCGTAAAAATAACTTTATCAAAATGAAATATTAGTATGTTGTTGAGACGGTCTGTGGAACATATGGGAACGTAAATGAATAATATCACAAAATTAATGTTGGATTGAACCAGGGTTGAAAAGTGAAATACATTGAAGCCTATGGAACCTAGTTTTTGAAACATTTTTTAAGGGAAGTTAAAATTCACAAATGCTTCGAAAATTTTAGGAAATATTCAAATTATCTCATAAAATATATAAAAAAATTTCTGCAAAATATGTTCGGCAGTTTTTAAATAAAAATTAATCTAATAATTACACCCGTATAATATGAAGAGATCGCGTGACCCACTTCAAAATGAAATAGGGCATCCATCTTTTTTTCCCAGTGTAATAATCGTGATTTCTAAAGTTCTTTTAAATTTATATTTAGTGTTGCATCCGTCCTAAAACCGCTTTATTTTTGCGTATTTTCTAGTCATCAATATGCTATGCCAACTCAATTACAATATTTTAGAATTCAAATGATCATCCAACTTTGATTATTTCTACAACAAAGCCTAATTTTAAAGGATGCAAAAGCAGACAAGTGATTGTAAGATGAGTTGTATAAGAATTGCTGAATTTTTTTTCATGCAAAATTATTTAACTCTGGAATCTGAAATGAAAGTGTATGAATGACATATTCACTACTTTCACATAGAAAGCCAGACGATTTTTATTTCGATGGCATCATTTAAATAAAATTCATGTTTTTCGATAAAATTTTCAAATATAATGAAGTATCGTAGTACTGTGATAATTTAAAATATATCTGCGCTGAATGTATAGCATTTTAGAGATGTTTAAATAAAATTGTATTTCAGTCGAAAGTGTTTCATAATCAATGCTTTATGCATCATTGATCTTTCTTGTTTATTATATTACATTATTATTTTTATTATTATTATTTTGTGTGTTATTGAATCAAAATTTATGCCCCACAAAGTCTAACAACTATTAGTATATGTAAATTGAGCTTTTAATTACATTAAAAAAATGTCATCTGCAAATTAGTTCAACTGACAATTAAATTTTAAATTACATGAATCATTAATATACAGAGGAAATAACTTTTGGAAATATGGTGGGTGGGTGTATATGGTGGGTGGTAATATATGGTTTTGTGTACGTAATCCTTAAATCTCTGTTTATTTGATTTTAAGATTTTCATATCATATTTCTTATAGAAAAGCAGTGATAAATCTGTAACAAAGGTAAAAAGTTTCCCCACGTACTAATACAGTCTTTCTGGTAGGTCGGACGGTCTGGGTCTCAACAACAACAACGTACTAATACAGTACGTGGGGAACACAAATTTTGAACAACAATATGGATATAATTATTATAAAAAAAGCTGTATTTACACATATAATCCAAATACACCAAATTCATCGACATCACTAAACTGTTGCTAGTAATATCCTACTATTTCTAAGACACTAGTGAATATGACAAATGTCACTTATTAAGATATTTTATGTTCCATGTGCTGAGATCTAGATGAAAGATGGTGATAGTGATTGTGATTTGTACCACATTTCATGATAAATCTGCTTTTAGCAGCAGAGATTAAGCAAACTCTTTACTTTGAACGATGCAGCATAAGAAAAGTATTATGATTGTAATATAATCAGGGGTCGATTTTTCCCATATTTCGAGTTTTCCCTAGCATTTTATTCGTTCTCGTGTTATCATGCTAGCATTTGATGTGCAAACAAGCACATACATAACACACACACACATATCATGCACATACATAAACACGCACATACATAACACATGCACACATGCACATACATGTCATTTCCTAGCAATTTATTCGTTCTCGTGTTATCATGCTAGCATCTCACGTGCAAACAAGCACATACATAATACACACATACATATCATGCACATACATAAACATGCACAGACATAAATTTCCTTCCAAAATTGTTCAAGAAGTCGTACTTATATCCGTCAAAATTTCGAAGGCGAACATTTTCGAGAAAACAATACTTTCTTTATACAATAGTATCAAAAAGTAACGAACAATCACCTAAAAAGTTTATCGATAATCTGAACACAAAACTTATCCATCACTTTCAAAGATAACAATTTCGTCACGTCACTAAAAGGTTCGCCAAACAGGATGAAAACAACTCTCAACTTAAGTGAAATAAATATTAATCAAAAAATAACACCAATGTGGTTCCCACGGACGACATTCTGACCCACAAACATCCCCTTTTAAAGAGCACCTTTTAACCGGGGCTACTGTATAATTATTTATAAACAATAGTTTGAGGGTGCTGCTTTATCGGAAGCACCCATCTCCGAACGGTAAGCGATGCTAGATAACTTTTAAATGCTCGAAACTTGAGGGGCGGTGTATGACTAAAATTGCGGTTTTGTATTTGTAGGTTTGAACCCGGGACGAAGATAAGACCGATTTAGAGGCAATTCGGGATGAATATATGGCGAAATTAATAAAATTTGTCATGTGAGGGGTTAAAATATCAGAGAGTTAAATTTTCAGAAAATATTTATAAAATAACATTGGGGTTATTACAAGTACAGAGATTGGTATAGAGTGTGTTTCACCAACAGTGAACAGAATAAATATTTTTGAACCGTAGGTTGTAGATACATAGTTCCAATTGTAAAAATGCTTTAAATTAGATAAGCAATTATAAAGTAATAATTAAAATTATATGCAGTATTTCTGTAAAAAAATTAAAAAATTAATTTTTTATTCAGCCTCTCTAGCGAAAAAGAAATAAATAACAAAAATTTTGCCCACACTTCATTTATTCATACAAACATTTTTTTTTTATTTTGCCTGCAATACATGGTAATGTATAGGGAAAGTATTGGAATCGTTCCGAAAATCGCAATTTTTTTTTTTTACTTTCCCTACAATACATGGTAATGTATAGGGAAAGTATTGGAATCATACCGAAAATCACAACTCGAGTTTTCGACGGATCTACATGTTTTGAGACATCTAGAATACGAAAAAACTATTTTTAGCGGAACGTCTGTGTGTGTGTCTGTGTGTCTGTCTGGGGCTGTGCAGATTTTGTATCCACTAATGGACCGAATTTCACAAAATTTGGTAGGTAAGTCACTTGTGGGCGAATCTGATGCTGGTTTGTTTTGGGTACGATTCGGGATAAAAGAACCCGCCTTATTTTTGAGAAATAGCCCACAAAAGCTTGTATTCACTCTAACTGAAAAACTAATGGACAGAATTTCACAAAATTCGGTAGATAAGTCACTTGTGGGTCACCTTGGTGGTGATTAGATTTTGGTAGGATTTGGAAAAAAATAATCTTCCTTTTTTTACAATATAGCCCTCAAAAATCAACAAAATCTAAAATAAAAAACTACGTATGCTCAAATATATCCGTAAAATGCTTGTTTAATACGTAATTTTTAACGAAGAAAAGAATAAGACAACCTCATTACACTAGGACTAGCCGTTCTCGAGATATTTTAGTTTTTTCGGATTTTCTCTACACCACCTTTGAAAATAAGTCCAGTTATCAAATGAGAACGAAAATTGAATTAAAAGTGAATTAAATTTGATTAAAATTAAAAGAACGCGGATATAAGTCTGCCGGGAAAATTATGTGCTGCCCACATCAGATTTTTTTTTATCTCTAAAGTGCAAATATAAACGAAATAAATTGCCAAACTTTCTGACTTACACCACTTTATGGAGACTTTCCGATACGCTTGTAATCACCGCAATTCATAAATCCAGGGACTATCCACAAACTGAACTAATTCCAGAAATCATGTAGTAAAGTTTTAAAACATTTTTTTTTAACAAGTTGTGAAACTGTTGAAATAGACAGATGATTCTGGTTAAAAGTTATTTTGACCCTTAAATAATGTAAAAATCTAATAATTGCCGGTTTGTTAGCCTGCAGCATATTTTAAAACAAAATCAATAAAAAAATGAGCATATCCATTAATATTTGAATTTATGAAATTTGAAAATCAAGGGACAGCCCAGCAGTTAGTGCGCTGTAATTGCGCTCAAACGACTCGAGTTCGATTCCAAGTTCTCACCAAACTGTCTCCGTGTTCACGCAGAGTACGGGCATAAATATGTAGTCTGTAAACGTTAAATATGTGGTATGTGAGTGCTTTCTAGAAGTTTGGGATAGGGGAAGCAATATATGGTGCTACTGGATTCCGGTAGGTAGCATTACCCCGACCACCCAGATAGATACCTTACACATTCGGGTAGGTTGGACGGCCTGGATCGAAAGAAAGAAAGATTAGAAAATCGCAAAATACTAAAATGTATATAATACGGTATATATATAAAAAAACTTTTCAAGAGACACGATTTTAGCAAAATGCACTAAAAGGTAAAAAATAAATTTTAACTATCACAACATCGCATGTGATCATATGTGACTAAAAATAATATTGTGGGGCGCCCATAAACAATTATATTTGGACATAAACAGAACTTTAAGGAATAATGAAAATGATAACAAAAAATGATATGTATAAGAATTATTACATTCAATTTGTTTAAATTTATCTTTATTCTTGTCATTTCTATGTTATTACTTTTATTCTTCCTCAAAAGTATGTTAATGTATATTCAAATACATATATTTTATGGGCGCCCTTGATTTTATTTCGAGTCACATATGACCAAGAATGTCGTGATAGCTAACAAGAAAGATCAATCATGTATAAAGCATTGATTATGAAACACTTTCCAACTTCAATGCAATTTTATATAAACATCTCTAAAATGCGATACATTCCTCGGTAATATAATTAAAATTATCACAATCCTACATTAGTTTATTATATTTGAAAACTTCAAACTTCATCGAAAAAAAATGAATTTCATTCAAACGACGGCACTGAAATATAAATTGCCTGGTTTAAACATCTCTAAAATGCGATACATTCCTCGGTAATATTTTTTAAATTATCATAATACTACAATAATTTATTATATTTGAAAATTTCATCAAAAACAAATGAACTTTATTCAAATGACGTCATCGAAATATAAATCGCCTCTATATAAAAGCAGCATTTCATTCATAAACAATTTTCCATTCCTTTCATTCATCACAATACTATAATAATTTATTTTATTTAAAAACATAAAACCATGGAGGTACAAGTAATTTAACTCTATGCTTAAAACTTCATCGAAAAAATCGTCTGGTTCTCTGTGTAAAATCAATGAGTGTTTCATTCATATCAGCTATATTGCAGACTCTATGAGCCAAATAATTTTGCGTTAAAGAAATGCAGCAATCCTTGTACAACTCATTCTACATCTTTTAGTATTTACATTCTCTATATGTGAAAATTAGGCTTCGTTGTAGAAATAATCAAAGTTGGATGATCATTTAAACTCGAATATATTCTAATTACGTTGTTTCAGTATGTAGATGCATGGAATTTAAGCAAAAATAAAGCGGTTTTAGGACGAATACAACACTAAATATGAATTAAAAAGAACTTTAAAAATCACGATTTTGACACAAGAGGGATGCCATATTTTATTTTGAAGTGAGTCACGTGATCTCTTCATATAAATGGTGTAATTATTATTTTAATTTTTATTTGAAAAACTACTGAATATATTTTGCTGAAATTTTTTTTTATATATTTTTGGGATAATTTCAATTTTCCTAAAACTTGCAAAGCAATTTGTGATTTTTAAATTCGCTTAAAAAATGTTTGAAAAATTAGGTCCCATAGGGTTCAATGTATTTCATTTTTTCGACCCGGGTTCAATACAAAACTAATTGGGTGATATTATTCATTTATATTCCCATAGGTCCCACAGACCGTCTGAACAACATACTAAAATTTCATTTTGATGAAGTCATTTTTACGGTAGTTATCGCTCTAATGGATAGATAGACAGACAGACAGAATGAACAAAGTTATAAACACTTTTCAACTATGTTGTAAAGTATTAAAAATTATTTTTTACTTTTTAGAGCACTTTAACAAAACCGTATAACTCAAAAACATTTTATATACTTTATTATGATTTGAAAGGGTTTTGATATTCAGAAAATCTATGAACAACTTTTCAATGACTACTAGCCATTTTAAACGCCCGAAACGCGGATGGAAATGGCTGTTAGTTATAATTTCTTTTCTTCTGTTTATAACTCTCACGATCTATTTAACTTTAAAAATGTCTAGATATTCGAACACACAGTCACCCACAATTCACAGTCTATAGATATTCGAATACGCAGTCACACACGATTAACAGTCCATAGATACTGGAACACACAGTCAAGCATGATTCACAGGCTACAGATATTCGAATACACAGTCACACATTATTCACAGTCTATTTATATTCGAACACACTAACACACACGATTCACAGTCTATAGATATTCCAACACACAGTCACACACAATTCACAGTCTGTAGATATTCCAACACACAGTCACACACAATTCACAGTCTGTAGATATTCCAACACACAGTCACACACAATTCACAGTCTATAGATATTCCAACACACAGTCACACATGATTCACAATCTATAGATATTCGATCAATGAGAACTGTGATACTCAAACAAATTCAACCTACTTTCATATAATACATATTCCATCAACTTTGTTGTCCTACAGAATAACAAAAAAGTTCAAAAGACATTTAATAATATTCTGATACGGTTAGCAAACACGGATATTGTCTACTTTCTAACATGTCTAGGAAGGTGATTTTTTATTCTTTCCCTTCCATAACGCGCGCCATTGTTCGATGCTCTCCCCCAGAGAAGAAATTGATTTTCACCGTGGAAGGGTGATGTTATCAGAAGGGGGCGATAGGGAGTTATTATTACCACAAATTACTTTGAGGATCCATTAAAACTTCTAATGCAAGTTATCTTTCAGCTTCCTTTCTACACAAGCAAATTGTTTTTTATCTCATCTTTACCGTGATTTTGAGTGTTTTTAAGCCAGGGAGGTTAACAATGCATGTGCGTCTATTATGTGAAAGTTGTGGTTTGTTTGTAGTGTAAGCTGGCATTGAAAGAAACGATTGTGTGAATTTGGTTAAAAGAGGGTGTTTGTAAGTAAATATTTGTGGTGTAAACAAGGCATATGGGAGTTTTTTACATAGTTGTTTATTACTGGTTTGTATGTGTGTGTGTGTGTGAGTGAGTGTCAAGAGTTAGTTGTTCAATAACCAGGCATTCAATATGAGGATCTTGGACAAATTTTGTCAAAATTTTAATACCAACAAGAATAAAATGACTTTGTTTAACCTTTCGTTTACGGGTGGGATAGCGCCAATCCCAAACGAAGAACCTCCCAAAAAGACAGGTATTTGACATACCCTATCCCAAACAGTTCGATCCCCCTTTGCAGGCATTGGCGTCCATGGACGCCAATGTCTGCAAAGAAGGGTCGAACTGTTTGGGATAGGGTATGTCAAATACCTGTCTTTTTTGGAAGGTTCTTGAACTCCAATGCCTGCAAAGGGAGATCGAACTGTTTGGGATAGAGTATGCCAAATACCTGTCTTTTTTGGGAGGTTCTTGGACGCCAATGCCTGCAAAGGGGAATCAAACTGTTTGGGATAGGGTATGTCAAATACCTGTCTTTTTGGGAGGTTTTTGGTTTGAGATTGATGCTGTCCCACCCGTAAGCAAAAGTTTAAAACAGCATACAATACAATATTAGTATCAACCAGTTTCGAAAGCAAAAACAGCCTTCTTCGTTAGGACACAAAAAAAAAAGGCAACATTCATTCGTCAGACTAAGATCGGTGATTGATGCAAGAACAGCAAATTTTATTGTATGCTGCCTTTAACGAAAATTATTTTAATTTTATTCTTCAGCAGCAGTTTGAGTTGTACCTATTTAATACCGATGTTGGTAACAAAAATGCTGGTATTTCTGTACTGACGTTTATCATATTTATTAAATTGTTACATTGCAAAATTAACAATTATTCTCTACTTACGTTACTACGTTTTAAAAAGTTAATTGAAGCTATTGCTCACGTAGCTTAACCGGTGTTTTACTATTTATTTTCCATAGAGAACCTAATAGAGAACTGAAAAGATATTTCAGAGGGAACTTTCCATAGACTTCGTTGTTTTAATCACTTAGAAAATGCTCTGAATTCTTCTACAGTTAGTTCTATTTCTTCATTTTCAGTTTTATCTTGTTATATTTCTCGTTCTGCAACTATTTCGTTCTTGGATCATATGATGAAACTATATGCAAATACTACACACCAACAATTACATTTTGACAAATTCACATTACATGTTTACATTTTATAAACAATGCATTGTTTTCTTGCATAACAAACAATTATTTCTAAACATAACTACATTTATTCGAAATTACAAGAAGTAGCTATTAATGTTTAGATACAATTGCATTTAAATTACATTATATTAAATAAATAATTATTTAGTTAAATTTTTATTAAAATATGTCTATCTCTGAGCAAAAGTAGTAACAGCGTAAACATGTGATTAGTAATACTGACTTTATTACTAACAGCATAAAGAGTTGAATTAAGTATCAACTGATTTCAGAGCTAAGATGCGACATTCTTCTTCAGAATAAGATATATTCAACAACCACAGCAAAGGCATGAAAATGTCTGCCTTGCCTTTTCTGATGTGGTTGCTCTCTTTTATCTGGAAAAAATAGATTTTTTTTGCCTCTGAAAAAAGATGAATGATACTTTAAAAAAAATTTTATGCAATAATAAAGAAGTACTTTAATTTCAGATCATTTTAGACAAGTTAAGCTAATTTTTAACACTTTACAACAAAGTTGAAAAGTGTTTATGACTTTGTTCATTCTGTCTGTCTGTCTGTCTGTCTGTCTGTCTGTCTGTCTGTCTGTCCGTTAGCACGATAACTGCCGTAAAAATGAGTTTATCAAAATGAAATTTTAGTATGTTGTTCAGACGGTCTGTAGGACCTATGGGAATATAAATAAATAATATCACCCAATTAGTTTTTTATTGAACCCGGGTTGAAAAAATGAAATACATTGAACCCTATGGGACCTAATTTTTCAAACATTTTTTAAGTAAATTTAAAATTCACGAATTGCTTCGAAATTTTTAGGAAATATTCACATTATCCCATAGAATATATAAAAAAAAATTCAGTAAAATATGTTAAGTAGTTTTTTAATTAAAAAAATTATTTAATATAGGGAAAAAAACAAATTCAATTAAATTCTGACTTTGGGATATCTTTCAGAAAGAAAAGAGAGAGATATTATATAATAAATATCTCTCCATTTGTTTAAACGTTTAGCATATGGGAGTGGCTTCATATTTTAAGATAAATTTGGTAGATAGCAATTTTTCATTTTTTTTAAATTTTATATAACTCTTCATGATAAATTTAATTGATGCATTTTAAATGCACTTTCCTACGTCCTAGAGAGTTAAAATTTGGTACACTACTTAAATTTGTTGAACATTTTATTCGACAAAAATTTGATGGATCTTTAAATATAGATTATACATTTTTTTCGAAATGGCCTGAAAATAATCCCCGTTCACTTCTATAAATCATTGGTGTAATATTGTTAAAAATTCTGATGTGGACAGCACATGTCTTTCTCTGCAGACTCATATTCGTTCTCTTTATTTATTCAATGATAATTTGAGTTTATCTGCACAACATAAGTATTTTAAATGACATTGAATTTACACGTTAAACTTAAATTTGGTTCTCATTTGATAGCTGGACTTATTGTCAAAGGTGGCGTAGCGAAAACGCGAAAAAACTAGAATATCTCAAGAACGGCTAGTCCTAGAGTAATGGGGTTAGTCTTATTCTTTTTGTTGTCAAAAATCACATATAAAATAGGAATTTAATTGATATAATTGAGCACACGTAGTCTTTTATTTTTATATATAACGATTTTTGCTGGCCATTTCGCAAAAATAGCCCGTTCCTTTTTCCCGAATCGTAGTAGAATAACCTACAAATGATTTATATACAAAATTTTGTTAAATTTGGTATATAAATCACTTGTAGGTTATTGAAATATTATACTCTAAATTTTGTTAAATTTGGTTCATTAGTTTTTAGCTAGAGTGGATAAAGGCAATTTCTGCGGCCATTTCGCAAAGAAGGCAGATTCTTTTATTACGAATCGTACTATAATCTAATGAACATCAGGATTTCCCACAAAAAACATACCTACCAAATTGTATGAAATTCGGTCCATTAGTTTTTCAATTAGAGTGGATGTAATATCCACATAGACACACAGAAACATACACAGATACACCCTTACACACACAGACGTCTTCCTAAAAGTAGTTTTTTCGTGTTCTAGAAGTCCCAAAACGTGTAGATACTTTGAAAATTCGAGTTCCGATCCTCGGCACGATTCCAATACTTTGAGTACATACACATACACATATATATTATCTGTGTATTATCTGTGTATCTAAATTCCGTGCCTATGCAATTACAATAGTTGTGATTTTAAATGATCCCTAAACTTTTATTATTTCTTCAAGGAAGCCTAATTGTAACATATGCAGAATGCAAATATCTCAAGCGATTGTAAGATAAATTACATAAGAATTGCTGAATTTTTTTCACACAAAATTATTTAGCTCTGGAGTCTGGAATACAAGTTATATGAATGAAATATTCATTGATTTTGCATAAAGAATCAGATGATTTATATTTCGATACAGTTTTAAATATTTAAGTATAATAAATTGCTGTAGTTCTGTGATAATGTAAAAGATATTACCACTGAATGAATCACATTTTAGAAATTTTTAAATGAAATTACATTTCAGTTGGAAAGTGTTTCATAATCAATGCTTATGCATGATTGATCTTTCTTGTTATATATATATACATACACATACATATGCCACATATGCGCACACATATGCACACACATATGCACATACATATGCACATACATGTGACTTATATACGCATGCACATACACACAAATGAACATCTTTCTGAAAGGTTTTTAAAAGTGTTAATGAGTTCTGACATAGTGCTTAACTGCTAAAACCTTGAATTTGAAAACTTTCGGTAAAATAATAGCCTATCTGTAGAATATGAGAAAGTGAAAATCGGGAAACA
>OX578144.1:121755870-121888974 GCA_951213105.1 Amaurobius ferox | reverse complement strand
ATATATATATATATATATATATATATATATATATATACAGAGAGAGAGAGAGAGAGAGAGTTTTCTCATGTTCAATAGTGCTTTCAAAAAGTTAACAAGAGTAAACATATAAGTTAGACAAGAGTAGAGAGGTATATAAGCCCCTTAATAATTACGGACTTCTAACATCTGGCCACTTTGCCGTTTATAAAAACTGCTTTACTCAGAACACGATCTTTCTTTTTGTGAATTAATATCTCTTCTACACGGATTTCATGCACCCGCACAACGGGCGTGCATATCGTTGGCAGTGACTGTTAAAAATGCCAAAACTTTGACCGCTATTTATAGACACCAAATATTGTACCATTACTAGCGTAAATATTAAAACATTCTTTAAATATAAGCAAGAAGAGGAAAGAAATAAAAGTTTAAAACTTAAATAAATTTACAAATATTTCAGAAATATAAATTATAATTAAAAACAAGCCAACACACACCTGTTAAAAATCATGCTTAAATGTTCTTAATTTATGTATGCCCTGCAGTTGTGAGGAAATATAATATATGCTAATACTATTTAAAGGGCTATACTAAGCAGCGAAGTAGCGATCAATTCCTACTCTAATCAAAATTAACAGTGGTGAAATATTGAGCAACACTATATAGTGGAGTTTCGTGCTAAGGCGTGTGAACACGTTTTCCCATATGCAGTCAAAGTTATCTGACTAAGGTGATCCGAGGTGTTTTGTTCCATATGTTTCAATTGACTGTGTCTTTATTATTCGGTGCAGCTTTTTGAATTTTGACCAGGGATCGAGCTAGAATTTTTCCAGTTGAGTAAAAATACTCTCTGACTTGATTTGAAGGAGTATTTTGCTTTTCAGATGAGGGAGTAATTTTTAACAAATTTACAATTACCCTCAAATTTCTAGGTATTTATTAAATTTATTGTATTTTGTATAAAAAAAAATGCACTATACTCTTTATTTGTGTTAATAAACAAAATACACTGTATATCTGATAGTACAATTAATATATACCTTATAAACATTATGAAATGAGTTTTAAAATGTTTAATTTATGATTCTAAAGATTTTATTTCTTTTTTGTATACAAAATCAGCGCGTAAAAATATGCATTACTTAATTTATAAAGCGTATTTGCTTATTTTATAGAGTGAAATACGTATATAGAAGCGTTATCTCGTTCTCTGATTTTCCAATCCAAGGTATCCAAGGCTTTTGCATTTCGGGGCACCTGTGAGTAAGACTCACGTATCCCCACATCTTTGATTTTGACAGTAAGTAAATGAAATCAGTCATTATATAAAATATACTTTAAAAATATTATCGGTACCTATGGATGATATGCAAAAAAAAAATCACTTTTAATCTTTCGATGTCTCTGTGAGGCAATAAAATAATGTTATTCATTTTGGACTTAACTAAGGGCTGCCAAATGCCTACCGTAGAAAAATACCGAATCTACCCCTCAGCGTTATTTGAGTTTCAATGCATATCATTGCAATAGAGAAAATCTGATATGGGCAGCAAATGACTTTCCGTATATAATGCAAAGAATTTACTTCTTTCATAGTAAAAAAATAATGTATGATCTACGTAATGTATGATCTACGTAGATCTACGGCGAAATGTTTTTAATGTTGAATTGTACATTTGGCGCTTTTCCGAATGGCAACATGTAAAACTATTTTTTAGTACCCAATAAACTTATCTTTCACGCAACTCTAAATTAGCAATTGTTAATGTGGACAGTATCCGCAATAAGCAATATAGTCCATATTTTCAAATATTTTAATAGTTAATTTGTTAATTTGGCGTTATATTCGTTAACTCATAGCCATTGTTGAAATCGATATTTTCACCGATATTTAATCGATATTTCCACCAATCTGGGACTAAAGTGCAATGCAGCATTTAAAAGTGCATGATATCATTTAAAAAAATTAACGAGCGCTGTTCTTGAGTAGCTAATTATATTTTGATCTAAACTGGAAAAAATCACAAAATAAATAAACATATTCACTATTAATGAAAGCTCTATAAGTACGTGTAATCAGAAATAAATATATACACCATCGTTTTAAAAGTTATCACAAGCAGCTCGTAAAATATTGGAAATATTAAATTCTAAAGTAAAGCGTTCGATCTTTGGAATAAATTGAGCAAATCAAATGGAATTTTGCACGATTATTCCAATGTACTAATGGGGTGTAACTGTGGGAGTCCAATAGATTTGTGATGAACTCGGAATAGTGCTCGGCTTTTAGTATTTTTTGAAAGCATAAACATGTTAAAATGTGCTACAAAAACAACCATATTATATGCAATACTTTATCCAAAAGCGAATGATATAATTTCCAGAGCGACAACATGTGTCCTTCTCGAGATATTGCACATTTTTGTATCTAAAGTAGAAGAATATAAAAGCATCCAATATGCGTCAGTATTATCCAGTTGAGTGAGTGATTTGTAAGAATATTTAACTATAAATAAATGGGTATCATTGGATAGTAGCAAGAACTGATCAAGAGATATTAGTAACTTTATTTTCCCACGAGGAGCTCGATTTCTCTGAAAATAATTAAATGATTGGAAACTTGATATTCTTGCGAACGCGCAATATTCCCTTTGGCGCGTCCTCGTTAGTCTGGGCCAGGCGAAGAAAATACAGTCCATGACGTCAGCATGATGTGAGCCCAGGGTTGCCAGGATTACCCAGTTAGAAGAAGTGTTGCCATATTTGACGATTTATCGTCAGTTTGGCGACATTTGGCAACTTTTGGAATGTTCCAGAAACTTCTCGATAGAACGATTATTCTTTGAAATATAGACATTTTCGAAAGTTTCTATGAAAAGACTATAAAAAGAACTCACCTCTCCGTTGCAATGGAATTGACGAATAGACGTGGCACGACTACATTGGACTGTGATTTTTGTTAATGTTTTGAGAATAGTAGCGGCTATTTTGTGAAATCATTTTCGTCAGTATTTTGAGAATAATATAGCTTATTCTGTGAAATTAGTAGAGCATTTAAGTGCTGTTCGATTGTATACTATTCCTGTTTACTTTGTGCTTGTGAATAAACGTGAGTTATCCAGAAACTTGGACTCGTTCTTGTATCCTGTGTATACATCCGCGATTCTGAAGGATACGTTTGTAACAATATGCTTGTTTTAATCTACAATAACATGAACCTTATGTATTTCATCATGGTAGAAGTATTTGTCAACATCAGATAGACTTTTTGACCAAAAGTTTAAGTGGCTTTTTCAACTCCGTACATAATAATAATTCAACTCCGTACATAATAATAGTCTTTTTACTATGGAAAAAAGCTGATGTTGATAGCACATGACTTTCTATACTGACCCAAATTTATTTTATCTTTCTTTTCTAAGCCATTAGCATAAGTTTGGTTGCACAAAAAGCATAAATATGGACCTTTTGCAAAATTGAAAAAAAAAAGTGTTTTTTGTGTCTGAATCATACCCAAATCTAATCAACACCGGGGTAGTTTACAAGTGACGTACCTACTAAATTTTTTGAAATTTGGTCAATTAGTTTTTGAGTTAGAATGGATAAGTACAATGCACAGACAGACGGACACACATGTGTAGCGACTCAAATCCATTTGACTTTTACACACTTTTTTAGTTTTCTTTTTTAACTTTAAAATTTTATTTTCTTTGCATAATAATTTGTTTTCAGATTTGCATAATGTATAAGTCGTGCCTGTCGTCATTGGCAAATCACCTGCTTAGTGACGTCAGGCATGTGAAGGTATTTAACCGAGGGCTTTGCTCCCGCCAATGTCCACTTTTTCTGTTAAAAAATGCACACGCGCGCCTAGCTAGTTGGCAAATACGCTTTGCCGTGTATTATGTTATTTCGTAGCCAGAGGCTTAATTTATTTTGGATGAGTAAGTGTATAGTTTCGATCGTTTTGTGTTTCGTATATAAAATGTTAAGTTTCTTACAATATGTCTGGTCCTTTATGAAAGCACACTTCTGATAGTCGCGGAGTTTCTAACCCTTTTGCGACGGCGGCATTCCGGAACTGCCGAGGCCCAAAGGACGAAGCGCTTCGCTTTCGAACTGTTCCCAGGAGACGGCAATTTTTTTGCGCTAAGTCTAACTCTCGAAAAAAATTCACTAAAAATCACCTATTCAACACAGAAATCTACTTTTTTCAGGAATAAAAGAAATATTTATTTTCTATTTGATGTATATTTTTCATACAAATCTGAATACAAAATACTTGTTAGTTGCTCCCATTCTTTTATCCGAAATAAACGAATAATTTCACTGCCTCTAACCCCCCCCCCCCCCCCAAAAAAAAAAAAAAAGAAATACTCTCTTATATTCCTATGATTCACCAACGAAATCCTAAAGCTGAAATCAAAACAAAACCCGAAACTCAATTATAAAATTGTTGATGCTGCGAGAATTGCTCTGTCTATATTACAAAATCATGTTTCACCGCTCCAAATGGAGAAATAATTCATTGAATCCTCCTTATGCCAAGGTCATGTATCTGCAAAATACATTGAAGTTAGTTCCACGGACATTTAACGCCATCTAGTAGACAAATTAAAACGTTCCATGTGAAAACACGCATGCGTGCCACTCGCCGTTCAAGGTAAAGTTTCCTCCGTTACGAGTGCGTGCTGTCCGTCGTTGAATGCAAGTTCGCAGCCGACACGCAGGCGTGCCAATCGTCGCGAAAGGGTTGCAATCTTCAAAAACAGTGTCTTCAAAAACAGACAGACACATAGACGTTACGTTAAAAATACTCTCGTGTTCTAGAGTGCTTGAAACGTGTAGATCTGTCGAAAACTCGAGTTGCAATTTTCGACACGATTCCAGTACTTTTCCTATACATAACCATGTATTGTAGGGAAAGTAATAAATAAACCATGCAAATCAAACAGGATTGAAACGTCAAAAGGAAGGAAACTGTTGATGTCCTTTCTCTGCCTTTCACTTGTCTTTGAACACCCAAACAACCTCTCCACTCGTGGGAACAAAAATATCCACCATTTCTAATCCTATAAAGGATTTTACAAATCCTACTCCAATCCTAACCACCCTACATCTCTAACAAAACTCGACACTGCAGCTACAAAGAGCGAAAAAAGTTGGAATAACTAACTGTTCGCTAATCTGGCCACACGACCCAACAGGAAAGATTATTTAGAAGTGGGGGGGGGGGGGGTCTTAAAAGGGGAGGTAAGGGTGCTTTGGGAAAAAAGGTGACGGTTTCTCTCATGGGTTTGGGGGGGGGGACGAGGGACCAGATAAATTCGGATGCTGAGAGTCGGAGATGATCTATTGGTGGAGGTTATGCAGAGTGGAACCAGAGATTCCCGTGAGAATGTGTGTAGATAGAATTATAATTAATGGATGCTTTTAATGAACTATTTTTATTCAGATGAATGAATGAACAAATGCATCTCAGGCTCTTTTCCTCAACTTTCGAAGAAGTGAATTTATTTATTTTTTTATTTTTTCTGATTTAAGTTATGTATTGCGTTCAAAATCTTCTCAGAACAAAAAAAATTTTAAGTTGCAGAAGTGTTTCTAAAAATGCCATGATAAGCTCTCCGCAGTGATGAAAGTACAAGTATTTAAGATCATGTATATAAAACTTTGATTATTAATGATTAATATTAAATTTTGAAAAATGTCAAAATCGCAACAAATCCTGCTTGGCCTGTTACTAAAATTTTCTTAATGATGTAAAGTGTTTACAGTAAAATTTCATGCAGAAAATAATTAATGGATAACAAAATGACTCTTTTTTTTTAATTTAATAATATTATAATTATTATATAATTATTACATAGCCTCCTAGCGAAACGCAAATTCTATACGAACTCCCGAAAAACTTATCAGGCACATAAGCCGTGACACTCATTTTTTTTTTAATCAAGCATATTAAAAAAATAACCACAAAACAACAAAAATTATCCAAAAAGTTAAATTTGATGTATAAAGATATTAAATTTCCGCCAACTTGGCGACATCCAAACGTCCGTTTTGCACAAAATTTGTTAGCGGTATTACACAAAGTTTGACACTAAATTTGTCGCCAAAGTCACTAAATAGTCTCCGAATTTTCCACCGAGCATGGCAGATAGATAGAGATAAACAGAAAGACATCTTCGAAAGCTTTTGTTATATAGTATTTTTATGGTCGAAATTTCAACTTAGAATTAGGTCGAAGTCGAGGCTCTTATTTATTTTCTTTCTATTTGGGTTTATTTAGAACGAGAAAAGTCATAGAATGAAAAGGCATTTAAATTTCAATAGAAAGGTTACCTTTTCACCTTTAGAATTTTATACAACTCATACAACTTAAAAAAATAAAATTTTCAAAATTCTGTCCTATAGTGAAAACACAACAGTTTTCTTTTCAAAATTCATCCCTATAGTAAGTACTACAAGTGGAATCGTTGAACTACATTGAACTGTATAAAACAGCTCAAAGGTTGGGACTCAAATTGCAAACTGCCTTTCTCACTTCAATTTAGCCCCTTTCTGCATGTCGCATCTCTGCCTCATCGCTGCCTTTTCGGTAGCGGGGTCAAAAACTAAATTGGAGTCAGGAAAACTTCATCCATGATTTGAAGAGTGGCTTGAAGGATCATCACTTTTTAGTATTTTGTATAGTTTTCCATGATAGGGTTTTTCGAATTTTAATAACAACTTCATAGAATAGAAATGAACAGAAGATACCTGAAGTAAGTAAATACTGGGGCTACTTTGACTATTTCAAACTTTTGTGGATTGACTTTATTGCAACCTCTAAAAATTCACACAGACAGACGGACATTTTACCAAAAATTTTCAAAATGTATTCCAAAGGTTTAAAAATGAAAATATTCATTAAATTTTCGAATTAAAAATTTTTGGGGGTATTATCTATCTCTGTACAATAGAAAGAAAGTGTGAAATTGAGTAAAATTTGAATGAGATAATGAATGAATAAGAACTATAATTTGTTATAACAAAGGTTATAAAGAACTCTTGACTCAGTTGGGAATATACTTCTACCAGGGATCCGAACTCTAATTGGCCAGTCAACGGATGCTCTTAACGACTAAGATAATAAGACGATTATTTCCCTTTCATATCTGAAGAGAATATTCTAAGCCTTCAGATATGAGATCAAACTTCTGATTTTTACGACATGATACTTATATAAAATATTATATATTACGATATGGAATTATTCTCAAATTTTTAAACATTCAAATTTGAATATTTTAATCCATATTGATAATTATTAAAGAATCAAGAAAATATACAAAATTAAGATATAAACTAATATGCATATCGTATATGTATATAATGTTGCATTACGAAGGACTGAAATCTGTACAAAGTTTGTATGCAGTACGACTTCAAATCTGAATAAGTATCACTGAACGCATACTCCATAAATTTCTGGTGTGCTTAAACTTGACTTTCTAATGCATTCGTAATCCACATTGTTACATCCGATTATATCACGATCAGTATCTCAGTAAAAAATGTAGGATTTTATAAACTTTCTTTTGCAAGTTGCTCTTTTAAAACGATTCATAATTTTCTCTCTCTATATATCAATCTCTCTCTCTATCAATCTCTCTCTCTATCAATCTCTCTATCAATCTCTCTCTATATCAATCTCTCTATATCAATCTCTCTCTATATAAATCTCTCTATCAATCTCTCTCTCTATCAATCTCTCTATCAATCTCTCTCTATATCAATCTCTCTCTCTATCAATATCTCTCTCTCTCTCTCTCTCTCTCTCTCGGTTTTTATCTATTTTTTGTATTTCTGTCTGTTTTCTCTCTCTCTCTCTTGGTTTTCATCTATTTTTTATATTTCTGTCTATGTTTTTCTGTCTGTTTTCTCTATACCTTTCTCTCTCTATCTATTTGTCTCTTTCTGTCTGTTTCACTCTGCTTCTCTTTCAGTTTGCCTTTTTGTTTCACTCTCTCTGCTTCTCACTCACTCTCTATCTGTCTGCCTTTATCTGTTTATATTCCTGTGTATGTTTATGGCTATGTTTTTCTGCCTGTTTTTCCTCTACCCTTCTCTCTCTCTCATTGCCTCTTCATCTCTCTCTCTCGTTTTCTCTGCCTGTCTACTTCTTTGCTCTCTGTCTACCTCTTTGCCTCTTTTTGACTGCCTCGTTGCCTCACTTTGTTTCTTTTTATATTTGCCTCTTTGTCTCAATCTGTCTTTTTTCGTCTGCTTTTAACTCCCTCTCGCTCTCTCTCGCTCTTTCTGTCCTCGGACTAAATCTATATTTCTCTCTATCTACCTTTTTGTCTATTTCTACCTGCATCTTTGTCTTGCTCGGTCTCTCTTTCTATCTGCATCTTTCTCTCCCTTTGTCTTTCTATATATCAGCTTCTTTGTTTCACTCTTTCACTCTCTGTCTGCCTCTTTCTCTCACTATCTCTATCTCCCTATACCTACCTCTCTCTTTCTCTATCTCTCTATCTCTGTCTCTATCTATCTATCTAATTATCTATTTCTCTCTGTCTGCCTCTTTTCTCACTATATATCTCTCTTCTCCCTCTAATCGTTTCCTCTCATTCTGTTTCGAATTCTACATTTCTCTTTGTCTCTCCGAATCTCTCTTTCAGTCTGTCTATTTGTCTTTCTCTTGGTCAACCTCTTTCTTTTTCTACCTGTCTCTCGCCTTCATCTCCCTCCCTTTCTTTGAAAAGTACATAAGTTGATATTTTGAAAATTACTATTGTCCTCTATAGAAAATAAGATTTTCTATAAGAAATTCACACCTCACAGGCACATAAAGTTAGAGAGAGGTGGAGAACATCCTTTTGAAAGTGTCCGAAATGTATTTAGAGGATCTAGAAGGATATTTTCCCGCCCAAGCCTCAAATTAAAAACTTTTTTAGATCTTTATACAGAAATTATTAATGGGATAGAGCAATGATTCTTAAGCAACGAAGCACGCTTTGCCAGGAGAAGTGAGAAGATGGTATTAATTAATTTTACTCACAAATTTTGGAAAAAGATCATTTGAAATGTCTTTCAGAGAAGTGCTCGTATAATCATGATATTCACTTTCAGTATTGGCATGATGTGTATGACTATAAAAAGACAATATATATATATATATATATATATATATATATATATATATATATATATATATAATAAATTACAATCCTAAAAAGTTAAAAATGCAAGAAAGAGAAAGACGCATATTGCCGCACTATCAAAATCTTGAAATATAAGATTTAAAATGCAAAACGATTTATAAAGGTGGAATGATTGCGTTAACAGGGTTGCAGTAAGGTCAAAGGGGATTGCGACCCCTTTTTCCTGGTTAGAAGCTAGCTTTGACTTCATGAAAACGCTCCCAGAGACTCTGCACGCCCCCGTAACAACAATCGAACATGTAGGTGGGGATAAAATGTCCGAATCCCAGACAACATATACAAAGGATCATAAAAACAACAAAATTGGAAATTTTACGAACCAACAGGGTGAGAATCAAGGAAGAGTTGCATGAAGCGTATAGACTTCTTAGAGGGAAGCATACATATAAAAGTCACATTGAATATAGAGTGCATTTAGAAAGAGAAACAAACAGATTATCCTAGGTAAGAGTGGAGTTGTATTCCAGGATGTCGGATAAACTCTTCCTTGATTCTTACCCTGTTGGTTTGTAAAATTTCCAATTTTATTGTTTTTATGATCCTTTTTATGTGTTGTCTGGGATTCGGACATTTTATCCCCACGTACATGTTCGATTGTTGTTATGGGCGTGCAGAGTCTCTGGGAGCGTTTTTATGAAGTCAAAGCTAGCTTTTAACCAGGAAAAAGGGGTCGTAATCCCCCTTGACCTTACTGCAACACTGATAACACAATCATTCCACCTTCATAAATCGCTTTGCAATTTAATCTTATATATATGTATATATATATATATATATATATATATATTGCATTGTCATTCTTACATTCTTACTCTAATAAGTTTAGTATCTCTCTCTCTCTCTCTATATATATATATATATATATATATCAGGCATATCATGTATTTTTCTTTTTCTTTAATTCGACCTGTATATATATATATATATATATATATATATATATATATATATATATATATATATATATATATATATATATATATATATATATATATATATATATATATATATATATATATATATAATCATGCAGCATCTCGAAAATGGTTTATGTAAGGTCTTACAATTGATATAATTTGTTTTTAAGTAAAAATTGCATTTAAAATGTCTATTCCTGTAACACATTTTAATTTCATTATTGAATATCTATTTTTTTTCAATTTTCGAAAAGAAAGTTAAAACAATTTAAAGAATTTCTCTAGTTCGAGCAATCTGAATATCAATAGGTCTAAGATGTTTATCGATTGAAATAATCCAACCAAATATTACTCAATATTCTTCTTTCATTTAAGAAACATTATAGTCACAGGAGTCCAGCAAAACAGACATTAAAAAGATGGCAGATTCCTAATCAGGATTATTCAAAATGTGTATATTTATCCAATAGTTTTCCATTAATATAGTTTTTCTTTTCATATACTATGTATTGAAAGAAAAGTAAAAACTGTTAGGAACCCCTATCATAAACATAAAAGATATTCGTTGTAGAACTTTATTAAATGCAGCCATAAGAAATTTACTCGCTCATTGAGATGTGAATTTATGTTGTTTGCTAAGAAATAAATCTTTGCAGGCAGAAAACTCCTGGAACATAACAACAGATGCGGCCGTCTTCTGTACCACACGCAGAGAGGACATCTATTAATCTGCAGCTACACTTTACGGAGCAGTACAAGGATAGAATTTTTCAGGCATATCATGTATTTTTCTTTTTCTTTAATTCGACCTGTAAGTTGAATGCAGTTGAATGAAGACATACTTCCAGTGTTGGACTCACAAGAGTCATTTTTCTCAACCGCCGGATCCCAAACCTGCACCGAAGTTCGGTTTGTTTTTGTTATTTTACTGGTACAAAAATCCAGATGCAAAACACTTGTTGGGAAAGAGCGTGAAATTTGAAATTTTGTTACATTATTATTTCTTGGAATTTTCCAGAATTTTCTATACGGCGTCCCTCAGTTGTAATCGTGTACGGTAAGTAGGGGTAATATACAGGGTGGCCATAAAATAACGTGAGGTGTTCAGAGCCCTCTAGCGAGTAATGTATTGGACGAAACGTAACAAAATTCTGTGGGCGTACACAGTGGAACATGCGGTTTCGATTTCTAAAAAAAAAAAAAAAAAAAGTTCCTAAAGTCGCCTCCAGGGGGGAATTTTGGTGCTGTTTACCGAGTAAAATGCACTTATGTGCATAATCGAGCGATCATGTGGATAGAAGGAAAGGCTAGGAGAATTCTCATCATCCGGAGGCGATCCACCTAGTACCTTTCGATGGCTCTTGCCTTACATCACCGCGCTTTGTTAGTCAAGTTGTATTATCAGCGGAACGAGGATTTCAATGCTGCTCTTCGTGAATTTCGGCGTTAAGAAGTTACGACGATTAAGAAGTTACGATTTAAGAAGTTACGACGAGGACCGATGAGATTAACAATCTTAAGAAACATGATTCAACGATTTGAAACTACCGGTGACAAATGTCGTGCAACGCATGCAGTTAGTTCTTGGAACATCAGAATGGTGGTCATGTTGAACCTCATTTGTAATTACCAGTAAAAGTTGCCATGCATTGTTAACAAAATCGATGTGTACTGTCTGATTTGGCATTTATGGATTCATTATTCACATTACTACACTTTTTCAAAGCTAAAATTTCCCCTGGAGGCGACTTTTGGAACTTTTTTTTCTTTTTTTAGAAATCGAAACCGCATGTTCCACTGTGTACGCCCACCGAATTTTGTTACGTTTCGTCCAATACATAACTCGCTAGAGGGCTCTGAAGACCTCACGTTATTTTATGGCCACTCTGTACATTCGTAGGGGCATTCAGATGGATTCAAACAACCGTTTGGGGTCTCATATTTGAAAAGAGCCCGACAATTCAGTACGATATATTTATTGGCCTTTTCTTGCATTTTTTAAAAGACTCTACGCATTAGAGCTAATCCACAGTTTACTTCTAGGTCATATAATTCTGCATTTTATCAGCAGTCATTCAGTTTACAGACGTATTTGCAACATTTTTGGCTACGACTTTTTAATCGGATTGTAGATGAGCATATTGAAATCATGATACTATAATCCCTATGCTACACTCTCTATTTGATTTGGTGGTTTTAATGTAGGCTTTGTAACATTTTATATTTGTTTTGGTCTTTTGCAGCTTTGGCATATTATGATTTTAGGAGCGTCTAATGGACCTCAACCCAAAAACATTTGCATAATCAGTATTTCCTCTTCCTGTCTGAACTCAAACTATGAACCTTTAGGTATTAGATAGAAAAACCGTTGTTGTATAACTAGGTGCAGATTATACATTAGGACAAGGTAGCTTTTGGTCCGAGAATATGTTTATTTAATAAACAAAGGACCTCAAAATTCTATTCCAGAATTCTATGTATAAGAGTTAAAAGACGAGACAGTGAACGAGTGTTTATTTTTTAACCTGTAAAAACAATATAATAAATTGTCGGATAATTAGTTTTTCAGGTTATCAATTATCGTATTTGTGATGTTTTACTGTGCCATAAAATATTCTGATCTCAATTTAGATTAAATTATTTATAATTTATATTTGGGGAAACGATTAGATAAAGGTTAAATTTTAATACATAAACTTAAATTTGGCCTCATAACAATGTTGTATATAATCGCATGTGCCCGACAAATAGCTCATCATTTTTGCAGAGCCTGTAATATAATAACCTACCTTTCTGCAGCTTCCATAACATAGATAAGCATAATTCCCAAAAGATAAAACATTACAATGCAAAAACTACTAAATAATAACACTTTGTTTTCTTTACCTAATTATATATTAAATCAGTTAAATCCTTAAATTACTGCACCCGTTTATTTTTCAGCATAAATATCGGCTTTCCTAAAAACTTTGTAAAATCAAACTAATTTCCCCTTGAATTATGCTTTTGATCCAAGAAGTCTACGAATATAATGTTTTCTATCACTCTCCAAAACTTAAAACTTCGATATATATGTACAGATCTCTAATTGTTCGCTAAAACAGCGATACGCTGTACAATATAAAAATATTGCAGATCCAAGGTGACAGAAAGAAGTTCGTAATAACCGATATTCCACCGCACCCGAGTTCGCTAGAAGCAGGCCCCACTGCATCTAGATCTGGCAATGGAGAGGTATTGCAGCACATTAAATATATTTAAGTTCAAAACACATTATCAGGTTTACTTTTTAACGCAATATCGCGTTCAAAGACAAAGAAATACAGGCATCATCATCGTTATTACTTTTCTATCCACCCCCACCGATTTCACAGCAGTGCGCTGCATTTGTAGGTGCGGCGCTCACATTCATCATGTAAGTCAGGATGTAAAAAAAGTGAAAGGAAGTTGTGTGCTTCATGTTTTTAACAATACCTAGGTTTAAATTTTGATCTTTAACAATAAATGAAACTTTTAATATCTGAGAGTACATCTTTGGCGTCCATGCATCGTTGGCGATAGCATAACTTCTAATTTTAACATAATTTTTTTGCTTAATAAATTCCAAAAAATATTGATACCAATGCATATATGATTTAATTGAATCTTTGCTTTAGCCAGTAAAATTAAAATATTGCCTATATTGATGAAAATAATTAAGATAAAAGAACGTTGTTATACTTACCAAATAAAAAATACTCCATTGTTTAACAATTAGGCATTATCAGGTATTTGTTTAGCGGTAATAATTATTTAGATTGAGACATGCTAACATAATCTCTCGTACGATAATATATAGAAATTTCAAAACTAAAACACATCTCTTTAGTACATAAATACATTTTTAGTATATGAATATTTATATTTTGCTTTCTTGAAAATTTTCCTAAAATCAAAGATATAGGTTTCGGTATGCCTCAGGAAAATTATAAGAATTTATTACAAACAGTTGATTTATAAATGCAATTATTCTAAACTAAGCTACCTTTCGATCGTTTCTTACATATATTAAAAGCGTTACTGTTCTCTTAATAAATAAGTTATTACAAATAAAAGCCAAATGGATATCAATAGCGGTGTGCATGTTTAACCAATTCACAAGTCATGTGATAATTTGAGTAACATAAATTTTACATATTGGGAAGATAAAATATTCTTTTTAATTCCCATATATATTTGATACTATTTTGATACAAATGGAGTTAACAATAATAAAAAGAAACTTATGAAACAACCGTCATATTGTGGTAAAGTGTATGCGCATATCTTTTCTAACGGAACCATTAATCATTTTTATTCTCTGCATACTTATCTGGTACAACAATACGAGTTTTCAGGAAAACCGGAAATGACATCTCCAGAACCGGAAAAGGAAATCCTTAGTAAACCCCTAACGCCTCTAGAATTTGATGCTAAATCCATATCAGTCATAATCTCAACTTTATCTATAGCAGATCTGGAGAAATTGATGTTGCAAAGAAAGCTTTTGAACTGGAAGTAAAAAAAATTAAATTGGAAATCTTTAGTGAACCTTCTCTGGAATTCAATGCTGAATTCATTCATATCAGTCATCGTCTAAGTTCTATATATAAACTATCTTGATAAATAAATGTTTCAAAGAAAATTTTGAAACAGTCAGTTGGAAAAGAACTCGAAGCGGAAATCATTTGTGATCCTCAAATTCTCCTCCTGAATGTGATGTTGAATTCAACTCGTTATTCAACTTTTTTTTCGCAAAATAGCTAAATTTTTGACGCCATAAATATCCCCTTTCTTTAAGACATTTGCTATCACTTCTATATACTTTCATTTTTAGGATTTGACATTGAATATTTCGAATCTCAAAACTTATCTTCTGTTGAAACCCAGCAGTTTGCCTTGTTATGAATAATATCAACATGCTGGAAATGACCGTGTTATATATACACCGCAATAATTTTACTCGCTATTATGTCAAATTTCACTTTCTTCCTCTCAAAGCATGTAATCGATATATAACAATATAATAAGCACTGAGAAAAGTACTCAAAATCTCTCCCAAAACGAATAAAAACAGGAAAAGTGCTATTTACATCATCCTCAACAGTATTTAAGCTGTAAGAGAGGTGCGGAAATCTTCAAACAAGGCGCGAACGACTAAATAAAAATTACAGGGGTGGTTGACCATTTTAGGTCATTAAGTGGTACTAAATACCATGCTGCCGCTGTCAACGGGTACTAGTTAGGAGAATATTGATGCTAGTTCCATGACCTGTGCTCCTTAAATTGGTCCCGCATTTGAGTACGTTTAGGATACTATAGTGGCTTCCGTACTTACAGATAATCACTTGGTAGCAGTTGAAGGTTTCACATAAGGTGTTAGCTTTAACACTTTTGAAAATAAATTATGATTTGGTGCTTATATCCCCCTGTTAATTGAGACCTCACAATGCTGTCCTGGTCACCCCCTTTGGGCAATTTAATATCTAGATTTATAAGTGGTGAAAGGTTAGACAAGGATTTACGAAGGGTTAACTATGTTTTCAAGGGTTAAGTCATAGTTAGAGTACATGATATTTGAGTAATGTGTGTTATTATAGACGTGTAAAGTAAAGGGTGTATGGATCATGGCAAAATAAATAACTTGTTAGCAACTTAACCTGTTTATCCATTGGAAATAACAACATATTCGGTTTTGTATATTTCGGTTTAGTAAAGTAGTTATTTATTAATAGATACATGTATATTACTTTTTGATTGTTATTATTACTTTTGTTTAATTTCGGAATCTAGATGCGAAATTATATTTAGAATCTTAATTCCGCTTTTCTTAAAATGTAAATGCCAAACTTCAGAGAAAAATGAACATGAAAAGCATACATAAATGTTGAAACAAAATTTTTGCTAAAAACGTTTGCAGTATCAGCCATCAATAAAATAAAATATTTATCAGAAAAGTTCTGAAATAAATATTTATTTACAACAATGATTAAAGTTGACAAAATAGGAACCTGTTATGAGTGTAAATGTTTGAAGAAGAGTTTGATTCGTATGTTATCTGAAAAATACCCGTGAAAACAGCTAAATTTTGGAGTTTCCATGTAAGTTTGTATTCTATATCTCTGTTAATTGCGTATAATATATTACCTTTACAGCTCAACCTTAGCATTAATGTAATAAAAAAAGAATTTTTCATACATTCTAGTATAGATAACTCCGTGAAAATTATTTAGTAACAGATAATCAATATCAAATGCATAATTTTGGATTCTAAAGAAATGCTTCCTTTGACAATACGATAATTCTGATACAAAATATTTTGTTATAAGTCACCCATCGAAAAATGTGAAATGCTTTAAAATTAAATTTCCAACTATTTTATTTGTGATAATATTTCTGTGCTATAATACTTTGTTATAAATTATCTACCAAAATGCTTGCATAAAAATTGAAATTATGCTTTTAACTTAAATTCTGAACAATTATTCCTCTGCTAAAATTAGTTTTTGTAAGTTATCACCGAAAAAATATCAATATACGCTTCTATCACTCAAATGAGCATTATCTCCGACTGAGGGCGTTATAAGCAGGAACAGGTTCTACACATTTGTAATTTGCAAAGTATAAATATTTCAATTTGATACAAATGTAGTTTTTCTGCGTTCATTCTAGATATGTGCCTTATAAATATTTTATTAATTTTACTATTATTCACAAATTGAAGTTGATATCCTTGGTGCAGCCAATTTCTTGTAGCACATTGTTGGCACTTTTGTAAGAAGCAATTTTCTATGCAGAGATTTCCAAACAAAGTCGATCAACTACGACTTCTCTCGAGTCAAAAAATTAAAAAGTGAAATTGCCCTTGAATATTGTTTTAGGTCTTCAAGCATTAACTGTTAAATCAAACATGTAAATTTTGTATATTCCCTTTTTTCAGCTTCTATTTTTATTTGAGTTAATTGTGTTGCCCAGTGATTCCCAACCTTTTTCTTGTTTGGCGGAACTCCTACCTGCCACATACTAGGTTCGATAGGGATATATTTCATAAATGACTTATAAAGCAGAAGATTTCATAAACATAACTTACTCATACTTTATAAGAGAATATTACTAGAGTATTTCTTACGTGTTTTTATTTATTAATTACTGTAAATAAAAAAAAATGCTTCACATCTGGCTTATAACTTAAAATTAAATAATATGTATATATTTTGTAATGATTTTGTGTTGATCAGTTGTTTTTCATAAATAAAAGACTAAAAAGCAAGTTACATTTAATTGATTTAGAATACATTCACATTTCCATGTGATGTGTTTTAGAGAAATATATTTTTACCAGTTTGACATTTTTTTACATATACTATTACCTTTTGGCTTTTTACCGATAAAAAATATATTTTTCTAAAACATATCACATGGAAATGTGAATATATTCTAAATCGATTAAATTCGACTCGCTTTTTGTCTTTTATTTATGAAAAACAACTGTATCAACACAAAATCATTACAAAATATATACATATTGTTTACTTTTAAGATATAAGCCAGATGTAAAGCATTTTTTTATTTACAGTAATTAATAAATTAAAATACGTAAGAAATACCCTTGTAATATTTCTTTTTTCAAAAATTTTTTATCTGCAAACCTATGAGTAGTTAGCAAATGCGCTTGTAACGTTCATTACTACCAACTGAATTCCTTGCCAACACAACAATTACCCGCATTAAAAAAAGTGTATTTCTGAATAAAATTCTCGCTGCTTAAATGTTAACTGTGACATGAGTATCTAAGTTCCATCTTCATATTGTTCCATTGTTTCATTAAAAGATTACACTCAAGCTTTTGCGAATTCTTGCAGAACCCGGGTTGGAAATCACTGGTGTAGCCTAATATGGGCATCCACACGTTGACATCTTTATAAGGAATTATGATTACAAAGTAAATCTCATCTTTATCAGGGATGTTGCTTTTTCCCAACTCGAGATTGAAAATAATTTCTCTGTGGGACCACAGGAGTCCACCGCATCTTCTCTGTATGGTGTCCTAATTCGGTAACTTGACTCGATGCGGATTTATTGTGGATCGCAGTGGGACACTGTTTACAACTGTGGAACGAATCAATGTGACGCAAATCAAGAAGTACACAACGTCTTGATCTCTGGTGGATGTTTCCGAGTTCTCATAGACGGAAGATAAATTGGAATTTTATTTTGGTGTTTACGCGGGAAGCGAAAGTTGGACATCAAACGGCTGACCTTACAGAAGATGGATGGGATGCATTAGTGAAACTTCCTGCAGCGTTTTGTCTTATATGGCGTGGGATGTTTCTAGATGTTTTTGAATTTTACGGAAGTTATAAATGATAGAAATTTTAGGTAAGGAATAACGCTAGAATAACGTTAATGGCGACGCGTATTAAAGCGAAGGTTCGAAAACTATTGATGGCGCGACTGCACCTTTAATTTGGGTTATGCTGTTCCACAAAGACAAGGTTCATAGGCAATTCCTTAAGCACCCCAAAGGCTTAATAATTAAAGAAAGGTCATTGGGTGTAACATTAGGTCTATATAGTAAAGGGACCATACCTGATGGAAAAGTAGTTGCACTGCATCTAGCAAATAATATAAAAAGTTGGGATAACGAAAACAAAACGAGATCGACGAAAATAGCCAACTACAAAATCGTAGAGCATTGTTTAATGCAGGGGTTTCCAAACTACGACCCACGGGCCGGATCTGACCCGCGAACACTTTGACAAAAAAAAATACATATATTTTAATTTTCACATTTTTCTACCTGTTATATATTCTGATAAAATTATCTTGTTACAAAATGCGCAAAATGAGCGCTTCTGTGATTTCTATAAAATTGGAAAATCTTTTAATTTGTTTCAAAACACTTTCGATGCTGCTCTTTTAGATTAATTGATTTTTTTTAGATTAATTTTATCACTGTTTTAACTCCCGGCCAACGTTAGATACATTTTCCAGTGATACAATAAATAGCACTTATGTAAACAGAAATCATAACAAATCAGTCAAAATAGTCTGGTCGACCATTTTTGAATTATAAGTGGTCATTATAAACAAATAAAACAGGTGTCTGCATTGTTGTTATTCTTCGAATATGTCCGCTACAGACGACACACACAGAGAAAGACGAACACATAGACATATTTTATTATATAAGATTACACTTCATTTAAACAAGTTCTATACAAAGTAAATACGAAAATGGAAGTAAAAAATGGAATGTGGAAATGGAATAAATTGCAGGCTCAACCCTCACAGCAAGAAAATTTATGTTCAAGTGTAATTAATGAATACAAAATTTCTTTTGTAGTTGCCACGTTCGTTAATAGCACCCATGAAAAGGAATTTTTCAGCCATTTTATACAAACGATCTTGGTCACTAATTACAAGGATATTCATTTACTTGTGGCGAACTTCCTTTTCCTTGAACGCCCGATCCACGTCATTAATAACCAAGATCGCATGTTTTCACGCACCCATTGCTTTTTAATATTTTCATTCATAAAATTTACTACGCCAACTTACGCCGCACTTAGCCTTTCAAAGTAGCCCAATAATTCCTAAACGCACACACCTCCCCAATTACGCCAGATTGGCATGAGGTCATGCGCGCGTATAAAAAATGCGATAAAAGGCAATGAAAGTGGCGCTCTGGGCGACAATTTGATACCTTCGGCAGAGAATAACGCTAGAATAACGTTAATGACGGCGCGTATTAAAGCGAAGGTTCGAAAACTATCGATGGCGCGACTGTCAACGTTGAACATATGGGCGGACACGTCGGCCTGATAGCTGACGATGGCTGGTATTAAGTGAATATTTGAATGGGATAGGATGTCGAAACCGGAAGCAAGATGGGCTGTTATTACACGTTTTTTTAATAAATTGCAGCATAGAATTTGATCTTCAGATTTTTTTTTATTGAAAAATGAGTTAATAAAGTTGATGGGCATTAAAATATAAAGAGTACATTTAAGCAGATAAAATTGAACTCATAGAATTTATATCATACAGGTGAGTATTGCAGAGTCCAATTCGATAATAAGAACTCGCAATATCGTCCCAGTAGCCCAACAGTAGAGTGTTGGCTAGTCAGTTCGAAGATCCAGGGCTCGATTCTCCGTTGGGACAGTAAGGTTATTTACAATGGCGCCAAAACGCACTTACCCTGTAAGTTAGTGCAAAGATGTCGGAGGTCTGAAAGTGACCCTAATACGGCTAGCTCAAATTCAGTAGGCTCTGGAATATTGAGCACCGATTTCAAAATCAGGAGGGCAACGATCACGGAGGATACTAACCTAGGTAAAAATAGTAGTAGTAGGATGCTAACCTGAGGTAAAAATAGCGGGAGGTGGTTAGTCAGATTGTCAGTTGCACGCCAATCTGTCATTAGAGAGGGAGGAAATGCAGAATCCACTTCGACAATAAGAGCTTGCAATTTCGTTCCAATAACTCAACAATGGTAGAGCGTCGGCTGGCCAGTTCGATGATCCAGGGTTCGATTCCCGGTTGGGGCAGCAAGATTCTTTACCGTGTACCTGATTGATTAAGGGATGATTACACAGTCCCAAACGACTGAAGGTAAAAAGTGCAACTTACATCCACATGAGAATTGGTCTAGAAATAGTGAGAAAAATTTTAAATTTTGGAATTTTGTTCTAAAAATTTATCAATTTCGAAGTGTTTTTTTTCTATATCATACAACTGGGTATGACTGGCTGACTGACTAAGATACGAATTATACGGCCCAACTTCTGAAAGGAGAAATTTGAAACTTTGAATTTACATGGGACTTATAAGTAATGAGAAAAATCTAAGATCTCAGAATTTTGCTCAAAAAATGCATAAACTACGGATTTTTTTGTTTTAACATTCTTTCAGCTATAACTACAGAACGATTAGACAACATTCTCTTTCATATCATAATGCACAAAAAATATCTTAAATTTTCTTAATTATCTCGATTCATGTACAATCCCCCACTCTTGAAAATTTTTTAATTTATTGTTACAGCAGACAATTTTTTTATTATATTTTATCATTGAATGTATTTAAAGTGTTCGAGTCACTTATCTTAACTATGGCAACAAAGTTACGTTTCAAATATCGAAATTATTATTTGGCTATTCTTCAAATCAAACTATTGAAAAATAATGCTATAATATTTTTTTTATCTTAAAATGTCTGAAAATGCTGGAAATAAGGCAACATGTAGTGATCGAACATCAAATATTGTTCTACACACCGTAGTTTCCATGTTAACAGAATTATAAATTCCCATTTTTATGCTTAAATTGGAAACGATTTTTGATATTCAGAACTTTTATTAAGCGTGTAGATGTCACACCTTAGTTTCCATGTTAACAGAATTATAAATTCCCATTTTTATGCTTAAATTGGAAACGATTTTTGATATTCAGAACTTTTATTAAGCGTGTAGATGTCACATAGAGTGACCAACTTCCCAAATAGGCTATATACAACCGAGCAATTAGTATAGCATTATAAGAAATACTTTCAGCACCTATCGAACTTCAGTTATATTCTATGGAATGAAACAATGTTTTATTATATTATACAACGCGTGGCTGGGTTGTTCTTGGCTGGTATAGTTCTCTACTAGGTAGTATTGGGCATAATTCATTTTATACTCTTTACAGATGCCGTTTATTACAATTAATCAGAGTACAAACTGCTAATAATGATGTCATATCTATCTGAAAAAGTTTTATAAATCCCATACTTGGCATTTATTTAATCAACCTAAAAACGTAATAAGCTGCCCATTTAATTCAACCTTTCCTCAGATAAGATAGGATATATTCTGTCTTATCTATAATACATAAGTTGTTCTTGACCTTAGTCACCGAATACTCCTTGCTATCTCTTCAAAGATTCGCCTTCTTCGCGAACCGACCTCCCGAAAAACAATCTTATCTTTTAATCCTCCTCTTTAAACTGATACCATCTCATCTGCATTTTTTGAACCCTAAACTGAAAGTAAAACTTAAGTGGACCCAGTGAAATGTAATTCAAGCTTTTGGGTAACGTTGCAGCGTGCTAGCGTCCCTTTTTCTGCATGATCACACCTAATTGTTCTTAGCACCTTAATCGGGTCCAATAGAGCGAGAGAATAAGTCGCCCATAAGTGCAGTGAAAAGACAGACATTTTGATGCCTGATACCGATAACAACGAGTCAGGTTGTAACTCTGCGCGGGAAGTCGATGGAATCAAAATTTTCAAGATCCATGGGAAAGCTCACTAGCCGATAGACTTGGAAAGTCAGAGTACTATCATAATGCAGTTAGTAGACTCGGATGAGATAAAGCGGGTACTAAAAGTTGATTTTAAAAATGTCTAAAAAGGGTAATAAAATAAGCAATTATGTGGAATTTTTACATAATTAGTATTTGCATTATGTTTGATGAAAATATTTCAATCCATTTATCGTCAATTCGAAATTGCTCTCCAGATTGCCCAAAAGTAGATTCTTCGGCAAATTAAAGTTTATTTACTTTCATTGTGTCAAAATTACTTTCCCAAATTGATATACCATTGTGAAGAAATTTGCTGCTCCAATCGGGAATTGGAACCACGAAACTTCGTACTGCCCAGCCGATGTTCAACCGTTGAACTACTAGAATGGAATTGCAAGCTCTTATCGTCTAAGTGGATTTTATATTATACTCCCACTAATGTCAGATTTACGTTCAACTTGACAATCTGACTGACCACATCTTGCTATATTTACCTCAGGTTAGTCTCCTGACACTACCATTTTTACCCATGTTAAGTCTCCGGATGTTAAAATCGGCGCCCAATATGTCAGAGTCCCTTTACTCCGTACTTATCGGACTATGGTCAATTTCAGACCCCCTCCCCCCCCCTATGGCGATTAACAGATGTCAAACCTATAGGCAAATGAGCAATTAGAAGTACAAACATGAGATGGATTGATTATGAAAAAATCTGATGTGGGCATTAAATGACTTTCCTTATATAATGCAATGAATTTACTACTTTTACAGTTAAAAAAAATGTTATTCTTATAGTATATACTTATATTCTTTCCAAGATATTGAATTTTCTTCAATTAGTCGTCATTTTTATTTATTTAGCTCCATTTGTATCCATTTGGCGAGATTTTTGTTAATTTGGCAACAATTAAAAATGTCGCCAAGATGGCGATATTCCGCCAAAATCTCGCCAAGCGTTATGGACGGAGAAATAAGTTATTCTTACAGCAGATAAATGACTATTGGCGTTCAAATACAAGGGTATTACTCAAAGTATCTTTTTTCATGAATGGAACAAGCTAGTTCCACGAGAATGATGTCACCCAATTTATCGCATGGTATTACATATGAAAAGCGAACATGTTTCTCATAGGAAATATTTTTTTTTTATTTTATATGACTTTTTGATAATTTTTTTGAAAAATGTGCAATATGTCGAGAACGGTTTATGTTAGCGTTCTAAAATTTATGTCAATTGTTTTCTAATAAAAAATTACATAAGAAATGTCTATTTGCGTAACTTTATTAGCGGTTTTGATTTTTTGAAGATTTTTTCAAAATTGCACTCTTAAATTTGGGGGGGGGGGGTCTGAACATTCGATTACGTATAAAAACAATAGGCTTCCAGTGTTTACGAATTGTGACTTTTGTACCAAATTTTGTTCGAATCGGTCCATTCGTTCATCAGTTATCGTCTCCACAGACTCACTGACACACACACACACACACATACTTTCACATACACACACAGACATCACTTCAAAAATGTTTGATTCGTGATCAGGGATGCTTGAAACATGCTCTCCCGTCGAAAACTCGAATTCGAATTTTGACCCCGTCACAGTACTTTCCTTATACATTATATATATAAGGAAAGTGAAAATATATAGAAACACTAAACAAGTATTTCCATCATCCGAGACCACTGATCAAATTATAAGACTGTGAATGCTCTTTTGAATGTGCTGAGCCTTTTAACTACTTGAGATCTCAAATAAACGGTAAAAATAATATTTGTTTAGGAATTCAAAAATGAATTGTACCTGCAAATCGCTATTTCCATGGATTAAAAATTTTTTACCAGATCACACCTAATTAGGAAAAGAACAAAATTACAGTTAAATAAAGTCTACAGTTATATAAATTATCTACAGTTATATAAATTATTACAGTTATATAAATTTTGTTTCAGAAACCTGGAGGACACGATGAAAAAGCACTTTGCATCTTTGAGCAATAGTTTTTCCGTACTATTTGTGGCGGAATTCAGGAAAAATATGTTTGAAGAATATATAATTTTGAACTATGCAAATTATTACGATTCTGACTTAATGAAATACATTAAAATTAACAGACTGAAATGAGCTAAACATTTGCTAAGAATGGATAAAAACAGAATCCCAAAGAAAATGTGCATGTTCACACCGATCGAGAAAAGACCTAGTGGACGACTTGCTTTGAGGTACTAAATATGAACAAGAAAGATCAATCATGCATAAAGCATTGATTATGAATCACTTTCCAATTTATATACAATTTTATTAAAGCATCTCTAAAATGTGATACATTCAGATACTGATATATTTAAAATTATCACAGAACTACAATAATTTATTGTATTTGAAAACTTAAAACTTCATCGAAAAAAATGAACTTTATTCAAATGACGTCATCGAAATATAAATCGTCTGGTTCTCTATGTAAAAGCAACGAATGTTTCATTCATATCACTTTTATTCCAGATGCCGGAGCTAAATAATTTTGAGCGAAAAAAATCAGCAATTCTTATACAAGTCATCTTACAATGACTTGTTTGCATTCTGAATCCATTAAAATTAAACTTCGCTGTAGAATTAATCAAAGTTTGATGATCATTTAAAGTAAAAAATATTGTAATTGCGTTGGCACAGAATATAGATGAACAGAAAATACTCAAAAATAAAACTGTGTTAGGACGTCATGCAACACTAAATAAAGAAACTTTTAAAATCGCGATCTTTACTCTGGAAAAAAAGGATGGATGTCACGTGATCTTTTCGTATAATATGGGTGTAATTATTATTTTAATGTTCATTTAAGAATTTACGAACATATTTTGCTGAAATTTGTTTTATATATTTTATGGGATAATTTGATTGATTCTTAAAATTTTCGAAGCAGTTTGTGAATTTTAACTTCGCTTAAAACATGTTTGAAAAATTAGGCCCCATAAGGTTCAATGTATTAATCTTTTTCAACCCGGGTTCAATCCAAAACTAATTGGGATACATTATTTATTTACATTCCCGTATGTCCCACAGATCGTCTGAACAACATACTAAAATTTTATTTTAATAAAGTCATTTTTATGGCAGTTATCGTGCAAACGGACAGACAAATAGAATGAACAAATTAATAAACACTTTTCAACTATGTTGGAAAGTGCTAAAAACAATACATTGTATTTTAAGACGCTAGTTTTATTCAAGGATATGAATATATAAGGACATTTAATTTAAAAACAATATATTAATAGAATAACAATTGATATGATTATTATAGTATATTAATGATGAGTGTAAACATGTTCAAATATGCTATGTAATAACGGGTACTCATTCCAAGTCATTCTGAGATAGAATGCAAATAAATTAATTGATGTCAAAATGTAGAGTAGATCTGGTCTTCACATAAATTTTAGGGCTAATCTCTCGCCGCAATGCACGTGGTGTGCACCAATAATAATAATATTTTAACACTAAACGCACTAAAATTCAAAATACTCAATATATACCTATTATTACTGTAACCAGTCAAATGACAGGTTTTTAGATAAAAAACTCTATTACTTTCCTTATATACATAATGTATAAAGAAAGCATTGTGACGGGGTCGAAAATTCGAATTCGAGTTTTCGACGGGAGAGCACGTTTCAAGCATCCCTGATCACGAATCAAACATTTTTGAGGTGGTGTGTGTGTGTGTGTATCTCTCTGTGTGTGTGTGTGTGTGTGTGTCAGTGAGTCTGTGGAGACGATATCTCACGAACGAATGCAGTGATTCGAATGAAATTTGGTACAAAAATTACAATCCGTGAATACTGGAAGCCTATTGCTTTTAAACGTAATCGAATGTTCAGAACCCCTTAAATTTTCGAGTGAAATTTTGAAAAAATCATCAAAAAATCAAAACCTTTAATGAAGTTACGCAAATAGACATTTCTTATGTAATTTTTCCCGAGAAAACGATTGACATAAACTTTAGAATGCTAGCATGAACCGTTCTCGAGATATTGCACATTTTTCAAATAAATTTATCAAAAAATCCCATAAATTAAAAAAAAAATTAACTGTTGAGAAACATGTTCAATTTTCATATGTAATATCATGCGATAAATTTGGTGACATCATTCTCGTGGATCTAGCTCGTTCCATTCATGAGAAAAAATACTTTGAGTAATACTTTTGTATTTGAGCGCCAATGGTCATTTATCTGCTATAAGAATAACTTATTTTTCCGTCCATAACGCTTGTCGAGATTTTGGCACCGAATTTTTGAAATGTCGCCATCTTGGCGACTTTTTAAATGTTACCAAATCAACGAAAATCTCGCCAAATGGATAAAAATGAAGCTAAATCAATAAAAATGACGACTAATTGAAGAAAATTCAATATCTTGGAAATAATATAAATATCTACTATAAAAATAACAGTTTTTTAACTGTAAAAGTAGTAAATTCATTGCATTGTATAATAAAAGTCATGTGCTGCCCACATCAGATTCTTTTTTCTGATTGAATGCGGGAAATATTGATTTTAGTAAGGAAATATTAAACAAAGTAACTTAATGTAATAGACTTCATTCGGTTCCTAAAATAGACTTCATTCGGTTCCTTTGCTTCTTCTATTATGTATGTTCTTATATGTTTCATAATACGGTGGTCAATTATCAACGAAACAGCAGTCTTCACTTTACTCTTTATTATATTACGTTTTGCCTATCCCGTAGGAAATGATTCTTCCCTGAAAATGTTATGAAATGATGTTCCCCCAGATGTAGCACGTATCTGCATTTCTTCCCAAACAATGCCATCAATCAAAATATATTGCTCATTTTTTTTCATTCTCATCTTCCGAAATTGAGAGCAATCTCATTCTTTTTCGTCCTCAACGTATTATATTCAAAATATTCTCCTCTTCATCGTCGGTATCTGTAGGCTCACACTCCGTGTCTAATAGTTCATTATAATTTTCAAATAATATATCTTCCCTTTCAGAAAGTTCACCTTCTCAATTTCCGAAAACTCTTCGATTATGTTATTTGTTTCTTCTAAGAACTTGGTGTGTCTTGAAAGTTTTGACATTTTTGAGGGGGAAGATTAGGAATGGAGTGACGTTGTAAAAACGAAATATAAACTAACTAGTAATACTTTTTAGTTTCTGTCACCTTTTCTTGCAACTTGAATTTTTAGGCATTTTATTGAAATTTTAACATTCAATTATTTTAAATTGAACTTATTATGCAACAATCCTTGCAGAAATGTGCAAGGAAACTGATGAAAATATGTGGAATGCACATGTACATCACATTTTCTGACCCGATAACTTTATAAGGCAATACATTTTTCTGTCTGTCAAATGACCAGTCGTGGTAGATAACGGTAAACTATGTATCTTTATCATGTAAACACAAGAAGAAGAAAAACAAATATTGAAAATTGATTGTATACATTTAATAGAAAAAGTCATGAAGTCAAGTGAGACAAGAAAGATCAATCATGCATAAAGCATTGATTATGAAACAGTTTCCAACAGCAACGCAATTTTTTAAACATCTGTAAAATGCGATACATTCAAGGGTGATATTTTTTCAATTATCACGGTACTACAATAATTTATTTTGCTTGGAAGTTCAAAACCATGGAGATAAAAGTACTTTCTAACTTAATGCAACTTCATCGTGAAAGGCAATGCTATAAAATCGTCTGCTTCTTTATGCAAAATCAATGAATTATATTCCAGACTTCAGAGCTAAATAATTTTGCGTTAAAAATTTCAGCAATTCTTAAACAACACATCTTATAGCTTGATTTGTTTACATTCAGCATACGTTAAAATTAGGCTTCGTTGTAGAAATAATCAAAGTTTGATGATCATCTAAACTCCAAAATATTGTAATTACGTTGGCGCAGAATATAGATGCACAGAAAATACGTAAAAATAAAGCGATTTCACGACGGATGCAACACTAAATATACATTTAAAAAAATAAAAATCACGATTTTTATCTTGGGAAAAAATATGAATGCCATATTTTATACGTGATCACGTGATCTCTTCCTATAATATGGGTGTAATTATTATTTTAATTTTTAATTAAAAAACTAGCGAACATATTTTACTCAATTTTTTTTATATATTTTGTGGGATAATTTAAATATTTCCTAACATTTTTAAAGCAATTCGTGAATTTTAACTTTGCTTAAAAGATGTTTGAAAAATTAGGTCCCTTAGGGTTCAATGTATTTCACTTTTTCAACCCGAGTTCAATCCAAAATTAATTGGATGATATTATTTATTTACATTCCCATATGTCCCAGAGACCGTCTGAACAACATACTAAAATTTCATTTTGATAAAGTCCTTTTTACGGCAGTTATAATGCGAACGGACAGATACACAGGCAGACAGAATAAAAGTCGTAAACACTTTTCAACTATGTTGGAAAGAGTTAAAAACATTTTCTTCAAAAGATAAGGAAAACTTGAGCTACCTATTTAAGCAAAACGCATTTAAGCACATTATTGTTTTATTTGTGCTTAAATACTTTGCTTAAGATTTCTTTAAGTTAAATATTATTTCCATAGCATACTTTACATTTTATTGTTTCTTGGTGTCTACATTTAAATCTAAAATTAATAGGATGAGCATACTTAATTCAATGAAATTCTTCGCAAATATAACCACTATATTTAGAAAACTATAAGTCTGATGTGGGCAGCACATGACTTTCCCTGCAGACTTAAATTAATATTTTCTTTGATTCTTTAATAACTCATTAGATTGAGTGTAATTGCACCAAATAACACTAAATTTGCATTTTTAATTCAATTTTGTTTTTATTTGGTAATTGGACATTTTTCCGATAGCGGCGTAAAAAAATGCAAGAAATCTCAAATATCTTGAGAACGGTTAGTCCTAAAGTATAATGGAGTTTATTATATTTTTTTCCTAGTCAAAAATTGCGTATAAAACAAGAATTTAATTGATACATTTCAACATATGTAGTCTTTTTTTATTTGTTTTTGATTTTGGCGATTTTTGCGTGCCATTTCGTAAAAAAGGCAGGTTGTTCTTTTTCGAATCGTACCAAAATCTAATCAGCACCAGAGTATCCAACAAGTAACTTATCTACCAAATTTTGTGAAATTTGGTAAATTATTATTTTAGCTAGAGTGAATAATTGAAATTTTTAATGAGCCGTTTCGCAAAAAATTCGGAATTCGGTTCTTACGAATCGTACAAAAAACTAATCAGCACCAGGGTCACAACCAAGTGACTTACCTATCAAATTTTATGAAATTCGGTCCATTAGTTTTTGAGTTAGAGTGAATACATACATTGCACAGACACACAGACACACACACACAGATGTCACGCTAAAAATAATTTTTTCGTATTTTAGAGATCTCGAAACTTGTAGATCCGTCGAAAACTCGAGTTGTGATTTTCGGTATGATTCCCATAATTTCCATATACATTACCATGTATTGCAGGGAAAGTAAAAAATCTGATGTGGGCAGCACATGACTTTCCCTGCAGACTTATATCCGTGTTCTCTTTATTTTAATTAAATTTATTTCACTTTTAATTCAATTTTCTTTCTCATTCGGTAACCGGACTTATTTTCAAAGGTGGCGTAGAGAAAATACGAAAAACTACAATATCTCGAGAACGGCTAGTCCTAGTGTAATGGGGTTGGTCTTATTCTCTTCTTCGTTAAAAATTACGTATTAAACAAGCATTTAACGGATATATTTGAGCATAAGTAGTTCTTATGCTCAAATATATCCATTAAATGCTTGTATTAGATTTTGACGATTTTTGTGGGCCATTTTGCAAAAAAAAGCGGGTTATTTTTTTCCGAATCGTAAGTGGATACAAACTTTTGCGGGCCATTTCGCAAAAAAAAGGCGGGTTCTTTTAACCCGAATCGTACCCTAAACTAATCAGCATCAGACTCGCCACAAGTGACTTACTTACCAAATTTTTTGAAATTCGGTCCATTAGTTTTTTAATTAGGGTGGATACAAAATCTGCACAGACAGACAGAAAGACACACAGACACACAGACAGACACACAGACAGACAGACACACAGACACACACACAGACGTCACGCTAAAAATAGTTTTTTCGTATTCTAGAGGTCTCGAAACGTGTAGATCCGTCGAAAACTCGAGTTGCGATTTTCTATATGATTCCAATACTTTCCCTATACATTACAAAGTATTGCAGGGAAAGTAAAAATCATTTCACATGTCCTATTATGTATCCTTGTAGTTCTTTCAAAGTGCTACAAATTACTCGTGTGCTATTCACAGTTAGCACTTTGGCTTTCAAAATATAAGCCTTACAACCTTTAAAATAGAAAACTTTCAATCTTCATCTTGACAAGACAATTGCTCAAAAAATAAATTAGTCTAGAAACTGTATTTTCCTTTTGAGCACATTTATCTCTTGATCTTGATTCCGTAAAATGCTTTTGCGATATATTGCCTCCATACAAGGACAAAGCACTTTTACAAGCGTCCATTTCTATTAGGTGAAAGTAGAGTTTCCTGTGATAAGGCTTTCACACCTCTGTGTTAAAATTGTATATTAAAGTATTGTTTTATTTCTGTGTGATTGAAAGTGTCAATTTCGAAATGTAAATGTCTTTTCTACATGTTTTCAATTACATTGACTTTTAAGGGAAGTGAACTCTAAAATCGCAAAACTGTTTATGTTCCAGAAAAATAGTAATAGTTTTGTATTTTCGCTTCTCAGTCGCTAGTTGGGAACTTGCAGGTTTTGCGCACGCGCGCGTTTGAAAAAGGATTTTTGGAAGCAGTGTGGAAGGAGTCGTGGAAAAATGTAGACGTGTGTGTTTGATTCGCGTATGATCGCGAATTTTAAGAAAAGGTGGATTAATTTTGAAAGTGGAAGGATGTGATTAAAATATGTAACATAGTTCGACAAGTTGTGCGTAGAGTCGTTTGGCTCGGTTCAGAGATGAGTCACTCGTGTTTTTAAATGAATCAGCCTGGTAGTAATGGAATAATGAGTATTGTGAAAAGAGAAAATGGTTCTTTCACTGGTCGGCTTGAATCGCTAATAGGGCTAGAGGGAAAGCTCATTTTACAGCGATTTGTATTTGCCTGACTCCTCCTTGTGTCCTAAGGTACGAATCAACCAATCTCCGTAACCAACCAAGATGTCGAATTCCGCCAGCATGATGTTGTGTAGTCAAGTTTCCCGACCATTATGGATTTTGTTCTGCGCAAGAATCTCGATGAGTTTATGCCGAGAGTCCATCCTGATATCCTTTCCCATGGTACAGAATTGTAAATGTTATATTTAAAAGAGACGAGGTAAAGTTTTATATATATTTAGTCTTCCACCTAACGAATAGAGTGTTAATTGTCAAATCCTCGTGAGTATCAAGTCATTGATGATGTTATATGAAAATGTCGTATATATTCAAAGTATACAAATGTGATATATAAATGTCAAGTATAATATGAGGAATATTGTGTTTATTTTATGTATCAGAAAATATGTGTATTCTCTTGGTTCCTCTTCCTCCAGGGGTGTTCTTAATGGTCACCCTACCGAGTGTAACTCTGAGTTATTGCGAGAAATGCTTGTACTCCACTGTTTTCGATCAACTGCCTTGTTATTTCATGTTTAATAAATGTGTTTGATTTCAAAACTTTGTCTTCTCTGTCGAGTATACCAAAACGTTCGCGACAGAATTGGTGCCGTTACTTTTCTCGGTGAGTGGGGAAGAGCTGAGAGAATTAAAATTTTTAAAAAATTTTCTTAAGAATTGAAATTTTGAAGGTTAAAAATTACCGTTGTGCTAAAATGAGTGTTTTCTTAAGTAAACAGAGTTCCATGTTCTGTTTTCGGTATTCTCAAAAACGAGTGTTCTTGGAATTTGATATGTGCCATTTGATAAAAAAAATTGATTTGTTTGCATATTTATGTCATTTGATTTGATAAAAACTGGTTTTATTGTAAATACTGTTTAAGAACATTGCAATTGCATATTGTGTTAAACTATACGAGTATATTTGATTGTTATGCAAAATGGCTCCAATTACTAGAAACAAAAAAGTAAATGTCGGTAAGATGAGTAAAAATTCAAGTAAAAAATTAAATTCCTCCTTGAATTTGTCGCTTGATATTGCTACTGAGTCGGATACTGTTAATTCTAGAAGTAAAGTTAAAAATGTTAGCCACAAAGTTAAATCTAATGAGGAAAATATATCAGATAAATCGCCGGTATGTCTGAATTCTTCTTCTGGCACTTTGCCAAATCAAAACAGTGCTTCATCGGTAAATGATAACATGTTAAAATCATTCCATATTTTCACACCTAAGTTCGCACATCATATTCCAAAATTCTCGGGAAATTCAGAGCTTTCGTTGTCACAGTTTTTGGAAAAGTTAAATTTAGTAGCCACTCATGCAAACTGGAGTGAGTGTGACAAATTAGTTTGTTTGAGATTGAATTTAGAGGGGGAAGCAAATAGATTGATTGAAGAGAATCCAAAGCACAGAAATTGTAAAAATTTGCAGGAAATTATTCACATTTTGAAAGATCATTTTGAAGTGACCGAAAATGTTACTAAAAACATAATTTCACTCGTGAACTTTACACAGAGACCAAATGAGTCGGTTAAACAGTTTTCGATGAGAATCGAAGCTGCTTCATTTAAGGTTGTTCCGGAAGATGTAGATTCCGAAAGTGAGAATAAAATCAGGCAAACACTTTTAAAAACTTCATTTATTAATGGTTTATATCCGGAACTAAAAAGATTGGTGTTGTCACAAAACCCTAGAGATTTTTATTCGGCTAGAAAACTTGCAATTCTTGAGGAATCTATTTTAAATGAAAATAATGCTATGTACTTGACTAATCCGGTACTTACAAGAAAAGGTGTTCTCACACCAGAAAAATATGTTCTCACACCAGATCAAAGTGAAAGTATGTCAGATTTAAAAAGAAAAGTGTTAGAACAGGAAAGGGACATTGAATTTCTTAGGGGTAAAATAGAAAAATTTAAGTTTAATTCAGATAAAGTTAACGAAAAGCGTTCACCGCGTCCAAAGTGTGACAAATGTGGTAAATTAGGTCACGTTCAAGAACAGTGTTGGAAAAAGGTTTTTCAAAAAAGAGATGTGTACGGTATAAAATGTAGGAAAATTTATACCAGTCCTGGAACTAGGTATCACCAGGGTGAAAGACACAGAGGGCAAATGTCTGCAAATGAGTGGAAGTATAGAAAGCAAGGAACGCAAAATTATAAAAATAAGGAGTCATATAAATCTTTGCAAAATTCCAAAAATCATTCTTCTGGGAATCAGAGTAGATATCCCATGCACAATTATAATAATAGAAAAACTTTTGATAGGCAAACATCACATTTTGAGGAAAATAATATTTGTCATAATATTACAAATTCTTTGTCATCTTCTATTATAAAAGGAAAATTAGTGAGCAGTGAAGTGTCAATATTGATTGATACGGGTAGTTCAATTAATTTAGTGTATGAGGAAGCTTTAAATACTGTACCCATTGCACATATGTTGCTAACATACAAACCAACAATTTTGCGTAGCTTTAGTTCACAAGATACTAAAGTTGAATGTTTAGCCACTATTTCACTAAATTTGGGAAAAGAAAGATTCCCTACCGAATTTTTTGTGTTAAAATCACCAGCTCCTATTTCATATAATGTAATCCTTGGTAACAAGTTTTTACATAAACATAATGCTATTATAGATTATAATCACTTCTGTTTTAAGTTTTCAAACTCTTCCATTCCTTTTGTTGGTTATCAATGTACGAATAATTTACTTTCGATTTCAAATCATGAACCGGCAAATGAGTCGGAAATTGCAGACTCAAACCTAAGTAGTGTCGCAAAGCGTATTGCTGTGCCTGACTCGCAGATGAGTAGTGGAAAAAATGTTCGTGTGGTAGAGGACTGTAAACCGAAAGAGTTCCATACGAATGCATGTGCCAAATGCAAAGCAGATCTGGCACCGGTAGTGAATGAGTCTCAGGTCATTCGGGAAGAGTATGTGAGCAGAAATTTTTCGGAAAATAATGTAGTGCCACAATTGGGTAGTGAAGAGGTACATATTAACGATTTGGAAAATGGAAGCAAATCTTTTAGAGATTTGGTAGTAAATGCACAGAATGTTACTTTGCATATGGGGGAAAAGCAAAATCATGTTAGAGGTGGTACAGAAGTTAACTTTGTCATTCAACACAAAAACAATCCATGTAATCAGCAATTGGTCCACGTTAATAGATTAACTCCTTTACCTCCTAGACGTAGTGAATTGATTTCTAGCACATATAATGATAACATTGATAATTCTTCAACTCAAGAAACAAGACAATTTAAAAGTAGATATTTTCTAAACCATCAAAATAGGGTTAAAACTCAAAATGTTCCTAATTCACACAAGTATGACTTGCGCCCAAGAGGCCAATTTATTCATTAAAGTTACTTGTAAATTAAGGCAATATGTCAAGAGAGCAATTGGCTCAAAAGTAAAGTAAAATGTTTAGATTATGAAATTCTCACATTTTCAAAAAAAAAAAAAAAGACTGATATTGTTGTGAGATGGACAATTGTGTTTCATAATATTATATTTTCAATTGTTTCACAAAATGTTTTGCAAAACTGTATGCTATGTTAAAATGGATCCAATATTTCTGAACTTCTGTGTAATTTGCTTTATGTGTCAGTCAGCTGAATGTTCTGTACTGCAAGTTCTGTGCCAGTGCAGCTTTCTGAATGTGAGTGCCATGTTAATCAGGTTGAAGTAGTGTTTTAAAATTCTAAATACTTAAATAATAATTTTTTTTGCTTTACTTTAATGATAAGCAGTAATGTTTTAAAGTAATTTTAAGATAATTAAGTACTTGATGGATTAGAGTTTTGGTAAGGATTTTTAAGGATAACTGATAATTTTTATCTCTGTTTTATTTTATGAATGTGTGAATGATTTTTTTTTAATTTAAAGGTCTAGTAAATTTTAGAAATTTTTTTTTGTCATTTGGTGTTTGTTGACTTATTGGTTGGGGGTACCGCCACCTCTAGGTTTGCAACTTTCTAATGGACTTGTTTCTTGCCTGGGTGCCTGATCAACATTCTTGGTTTGAAAATTTGTCTCATTTTCTAAATTAGTAATTTTTTTAAATGTCTTTTAAAGTAATTTGTTGGCAAGGTTGGATAATAGTTAATAAATTGATTTCTGTGAAAAGTAAATTTATAGAATTTTAATTGTAAAATTTTTGAAGAAAGAAAACTTTTTGTTTAGTTAAACTTTTTGTGAGTTGAGTAAATTAAATTTTCATGTCTCTGTGGTACTCACCAGAAAATGTATTAGTGTTTAAATTTTAAAAGGGGCAATTTCATCATTTGTGTCTTGTTAATTTGGTGTTGTCTTGTAAAGGTCTATGCTTGTATTGAGACTTATTTTTTTTTGACTCACGAGTCAAACTTTAGGCCACTCTTGGATTTTGGTTATTATGCTGGTCATGATCTTGTTTGTTTTTGTTTTTTTTCTTTGATGTACATGTACATCGCTCGAAATTTACACTAAATTCCTCTCAATGGAACATATGTCATTGGGAACTTAATGCAGGTATTTTCCTAGTATTGTGTGGAAAAATTCCCCGCTTTGCAGGAAATTTTTCTCCCGGGCCCCGAAGGAGTGTGATAAGGCTTTCACACCTCTGTGTTAAAATTGTATATTAAAGTATTGTTTTATTTCTGTGTGATTGAAAGTGTCAATTTCGAAATGTAAATGTCTTTTCTACATGTTTTCAATTACATTGACTTTTAAGGGAAGTGAACTCTAAAATCGCAAAAGTGTTTATGTTCCAGAAAAATAGTAATAGTTTTGTATTTTCGCTTCTCAGTCGCTAGTTGGGAACTTGCAGGTTTTGCGCACGCGCGCGTTTGAAAAAGGATTTTTGGAAGCAGTGTGGAAGGAGTCGTGGAAAAATGTAGACGTGTGTGTTTGATTCGCGTATGATCGCGAATTTTAAGAAAAGGTGGATTAATTTTGAAAGTGGAAGGATGTGATTAAAATATGTAACATAGTTCGACAAGTTGTGCGTAGAGTCGTTTGGCTCGGTTCAGAGATGAGTCACTCGTGTTTTTAAATGAATCAGCCTGGTAGTAATGGAATAATGAGTCTTGTGAAAAGAGAAAATGGTTCTTTCACTGGTCGGCTTGAATCGCTAATAGGGCTAGAGGGAAAGCTCATTTTACAGCGATTTGTATTTGCCTGACTCCTCCTTGTGTCCTAAGGTACGAATCAACCAATCTCCGTAACCAACCAAGATGTCGAATTCCGCCAGCATGATGTTGTGTAGTCAAGTTTCCCGACCATTATGGATTTTGTTCTGCGCAAGAATCTCGATGAGTTTATGCCGAGAGTCCATCCTGATATCCTTTCCCATGGTACAGAATTGTAAATGTTATATTTAAAAGAGACGAGGTAAAGTTTTATATATATTTAGTCTTCCACCTAACGAATAGAGTGTTAATTGTCAAATCCTCGTGAGTATCAAGTCATTGATGATGTTATATGAAAATGTCGTATATGTTCAAAGTATACAAATGTGATATATAAATGTCAAGTATAATATGAGGAATATTGTGTTTATTTTATGTATCAGAAAATATGTGTATTCTCTTGGTTCCTCTTCCTCCAGGGGTGTTCTTAATGGTCACCCTACCGAGTGTAACTCTGAGTTATTGCGAGAAATGCTTGTACTCCACTGTTTTCGATCAACTGCCTTGTTATTTCATGTTTAATAAATGTGTTTGATTTCAAAACTTTGTCTTCTCTGTCGAGTATACCAAAACGTTCGCGACATTCCACATTGTGACGAATTTGGGGGGCATGGGTCCTGGATTTGGCGAAATATCGTCAACATGGTGGTGGTTCTGGGCGAGTTTCCGAATCTAATAGAATTTTCCCGAAATATTCACTAGTTGCGATAATACTTTTTAGATATTTATAATGAGAGTATAAGGGAGTCATCTCTCAGTTAGACGTAGTTGACGTGATATGAGCTAAACTGAAATAAGATATACGCTTGAGAATAATATGTGATATATGCTTTGAGAATAATATCCGCCATTTTGTGAATTAGTTAAGCATTTAATTGCTGTTTTATTTTTCCCGACAGTTATTTAGCGATCTAGTAAGATAGTGATAAAGCTATTCGCTGTATTTTTTTCCTGTTTATGCTTATTAGTACTTCGAAATAAAAGTGTTAGTTATCCAGAAATTTGGACATCGTTTTGTAAACTGAGAGTACACCTACGATTTGAGAGGATACGTTGTTGCAAAATTTAAATTTATCTATTATTTAGAAAATATTTCGAGTGAAAGTAAACAAAGTGAATCAAACACTCACTCGGACTAGAACTTCTTTTTCGTAAAAAAAGTAGTTCAAAATTTTAGAATTATTTTTCATATAATTCATTAATAACATCATATCCTACTTAATAAGTATGAATTGTTTATATTTTTATGATGTTTTCTATTTTTATATTTTGTGTTGTGTTCTATTTATTTATTGCTTTATTGCAAAGCCACTTTCTGAATTTATCTGGTAAATATCTTTGGATTCTACGAATCTTTCTCGTTGAAAACATTTTTAAGATCTTCAACATTTTGGATAGATTTTTTCAAATACGAGTATTTAAACCAAAACAAGTATTTAAATATTTGAAAAGAAAGTTTATAGCTGTAGAACAAAATATGTTAAGTTTTAATGGATATCATTTTTATCTACACCAATTCTTAATAATTCTTTTTTACTTTCCTTATATGCATAGTATAATGTATAAGGAAAGTATTTTGACGGGGTTCAAAATTCGAATTCGAGTTTTCGGGAGAGCAGGAAGCAAACGTTTTTGAGATGATGTCTGTGTGTGTGTGTGTGTGTCGAAAACCCAGACCACTCGACTCACCCTGAGGCATGAGCAGCAGTTTGAGTGGTCGGAAATGTCTGTGTGTGTGTGTGTGTCAGCGAGTCTGTGGAGACTATATCTCACTAACTCACATGGCACAAAGATTATAAGCAGTAAATACTATCCTATTGTTTTTATACACAATCGAATGTTCAGATCACCCTAAATTTTCGAGTGAAATTTTGAAAACATCATCAAAAAATCATAAGCTTTAATAAAGTTACGTAAATAGTCATTTCTTATGTAATTTTTCATTAGAAAACGATTGACATAAATTTTAAAACGCTAGCATAAACCGTCCTCGAGATATTGCACATTTTTCAAAATAAATTGTCAAAAAATCATATAACATAAAAAAAAATATTAACTATTGTTAAATATGTTCACTTTTCACAAGTAATATCATGCGATAAATTTGGTGACATCATTCTCGTGGATCTAGCTCTGTCCATTCATGAAAAAAATTCTTTGGATAATACTTTTGTATTTGGACGCCAATAGTCATTTATTTCCTATAAGAATAACTTATTTCTCTTCCATAACGCTTGGCGATATTTTGGCAGAATGTCGCTAACTTGGTGACTTTTTAAATGTTGCCAAATTAATGAAAATGTCTCCAAATTGATAAAATTGACTCTAAATCAATGAAAATGACTACTAATTGATGAAAGTTCAATATCTTAGAAAGAACATAAGAGTAGACCATAAGAATAACCCATTTCTCCTTCCGTCCGTCCGTCCGTAACACTTGACGAGAAATTTAATTGAACATCGCTAACTTAGCGACAGTTTAAATTCTAATTTCCTAATTTTCTAGTTTTAGCGACTTCGCCAACTTGGCGACTATTTTAAGTGTTGCCTAAGTGACAAAAATATCACCAAATTGATAAAAATGACGCCAAATGGGAAGTAATGTTTCCCAAATTCCGATTTCCTTCGCACTTTCTAGTATATACAGAAATGCTCTACTCTCCGTTTGTCTGTAACACTTGTTGATGCATTTAGCGAACTTGGCGAATAATTTAGTAAAGTGTCGCCAACTTGGCAATATTTCGCCCCAGATTGGCAAAAATATCGTCAAAATTATAAAAATGACGCTAAATTAATGAAATTGATGCCCAATCGATGAATTAATTATTAAAATATTCTAATATATGGACTATATCGCTTATTGAGGATGCTATCAATATTGGTAATTGTTTATTTAGAGTTGCGCGAAATATAAGTTAATTGGGTATTTTGAAATAATTTTACATGTTGTCATCCGTAAAATGTACAATCGTCCAACAAACGTCCAAATGTACAATTCAACGATAAGAACACAGTACCCTAGATCTTATACATTATTTTTTTACTGTAAAAGTAGTAAATTCAGTACATTATATAAAGAAAGTCATGTGCCACATCAGATTTTTGTTTTATACTACATAGTTTGTACGTCAATTACGTTAAAAAAATAATAAGAGGGCGGATGAGGGAGATATAACTGAAGATTGAAAGTAGAAACTAAAATGTAGAAAATAAATCATGATTAAAAGCAAGTTTTTAAAGTTCTCCTCTATCCAACAGTGGTGGATTGATAAGTAGAAAATGCATTTTAACCACACACGAAACTGAACCACAATGAGGTTGTAATTGGATTCCATTCGAATAATTCTACAGAGATCTTACAATCATCGCAAGTTGTTATTATGCAAAATTGTCCAAACTATTTCATCTGCCTTACCCTCAATTTGGTTCAATTTCATGTGTGATTAAAATTATTTTTCAGTTTTCCGTCGCCACTGTTGCATAAAGGAAGACATTGAAAAACTGTTTTTTTTTCGCATATTTTATTATTAGTCAGAATATCCGTTGCACCGAAATTTTTATATAGACATTTATAATTAATTGAATTTAGCAAAATTTCTATTCTTATGGGCGCCCCTATATACATAATACATATTTTATTATATAAAATGAATTATACTTTTGAATCCACATATATATTACTTCTATTCATTATTCTTTATCTTTGAAGAGCGTTGCACCAAGCTTGTTGGACTGCTTAATAACAAAGTTCGTTGCAATTTTCGCTGATTTGGTCTGTCTCAAACGCGGAAGCTTACGATGATCACGCTTAAAGTTCGCGCATGTCAGAGGCAACAAGGTCAGGGGGCTGGTTGAAATCGATGTTTTCTAGAAGGGAGGTTCGGTCACGACGAGGGGCTGTCCAGGTAGGGGGGCGTGTTTGAGACCCGGAGTGGTGACAGCCGCTAAAGTTATCATTCTGGAATGCAAGATCTTCACCTTAGTAAAGTTTAGAGCACTTTCTGGGTTCTATACTCACTAAGATCTGCCTTCAAGTCGAAATTATATGAGAAAATTTTTCACAAGAAAATGATTAGATGATATAAAAATTCAAATTTTTTGTCAAAGTTGTTTTTTTTATAAGCGACTAAAATATTGTATGTTTTTCTAATGAACCACATCAGAATTGATGAATGCTACACAGATGATAGCAACTTGGTTTGAACAACAAGCAATATGACGGCATTTCTATAATATAACTTATGATCTGACTGAATTAATTTACAATATACTAATCAGAAGATCACAGGAATAGGTTCGACAACCTTTTAAGGTGGGTTTGCGAGCGGGATTGCACTCTGTAGGCCCGGGTTCGATACCCTCCGCTGCCCAAAGTGCAGCTGTGTTCACGTTAAACATATGGGTCCGTAAATCCTTCTGAGAGGTTGGTGGTAGGGAAAGGAGGGTACGGTCCCTGTGGATGCCTCCCCCACTGAGTTCGGTCTGAATTGGGTGGCTCTTCCCGGCCATGCAAATAGTTACCTTACACATTTCTGGTAGGTTGGACGGTCTGGGTCTCAACAACAACAACAGCAACCTTTTAAGGTGTAGAGCTATTTTTAGCTTGTAATTACATTCAATCTTTCAATCAGCCCACATTGTTTCTTACCTAATGAATGGAGCTCATAACGCCTTGTCGAGTCTAGAAAGCTGAACCTAAAAACTTAAAAGTAATTTATATGCCTCAATTTGCCTTTAAAGCTACTTTAAAATCCATACTATTTGTTGCGTGAAGTTAGAAAAATAAAGAATTCTAATTTTCGCAAGTTTTCGTAATTCTTAATGTTTATTTGCGAAATATAAGAAATGTAAAAAACTTTATAGAGTTTAAACAAAAAATTGATACTGGCATGGTACTCCACTGGCAAATAATAAGAAGTACAATTGTATAAGTTCAGTTTAAGATTACTGCATCTGTTAGCATGCAATGATAATTATCTGTTTAATTTTTGCAGTAAAACATTTCTGACAGAATTTTAATGTTCACATTAACCCTATGTTCACATTAGTCTCGTGTTCACATTAGCCCCATGCTCGCATAAGCACCATTGTCATATAAGCCCACTTTACACTATCTATAACGCAGGTCTTGCAGCTTAACTCCTCCTCGTTTTTTAGGCATGTGTTTGGACTAGGGTCATCAAAGGGTTCATGCAATGCCGCTGCAACTCTGGCGATTGGAGTGAAGTAATTTTGACTGTGTCATTTTTACTTTCCCTGCAATACATGGTAATGTATAGGGAAAGTATTGGAATCATGCCGAAAATCGCAACTCGAGTTTTCGACGGATTTACACGTTTCGAGACCTCTAGAATACGAAAAAACCATTTTTAGCGTGACGTCTGTGTGTGTGTCTGTGTGTGTGTCTGTGTGTGTGTCTGTCTGTTTGTCTGTCTGTCTGTCTGTGCAGATTTTGTATCCACTCTAACTAAAAAAGTAATTGACCGAATGTCATAAAATTTGGTAGGTAAGTCACTTGTGGGCGATTCTGGTGCTTATTAGTTTTGGGTATGATTCGGAATAAAAGAACCCGCCTTTTTTTTTTGCGAAATGGCCCGCAAAAGCTTGTATCCACTGTAACTGAAAAACTAATGGACCGAATTTCACAAAATTTGGTAGATGAGTCACTTGTGGGTTACCCTGGTGATTTTGGTACGATTTGAAAAAAAATAACCTGCCTTATTTTGCAAAATGGCCCGCAAAAATCGTCAAAATCTAAACTAAAGAACTAGGTATACTCAAATATATCCATTAAATGCTCGTTTAATACGTAATTTTTAACGACAAAAAGAATAAGATCAACCCCATTACACTAGGACTAGTCGTTCTCGAGATATTTTAGTTTTTCCTATTTTCTCTACGCCACCTTTGATAATAAGTCCGGTTACCGAATGAGAACGAAAATTGAATTAAAAGTGAAATGAATTTAATTAAATAAAGAGAACGTGGATATAAACGTCTGCAGGGAAAGTCATGTGCTGCCCACATCAGATTTTTAATTTTTATTTTAGGGACCTCCGTATTGATGACCGCTGTGCCATCATATTCATATGAGAGCTAGTGTGGAGGCTCTGCTCGCACTAAGCTTACTGAGGCGCTGGGTTCATGGGACCGAAACAGAGAACTCTCGAAATTTTAATGATTCCCATATTTATTGATTAACATATTTATTGTTTATTTTATTATATCAGTATGTGAATTAGGGTATTAAGGATATTTGTGTAGAAGAAACCACTTTCTCCCAAAGTATATGATCAGAGACTGCAGAGTGCACTTCGATAAGCGCTTGCAATTTCGTCATAGTAGCTCAGCGGTAGAGCGTCGGCTGGCCATTTCAGAGATCCAGAGTTCGATTTTCAGTTAGACTACAAGGTTCTTTGCAATGGCGTAAAATATTTTGGAGGTCTTAAAGGGACCCTAGTTCGACTAGTACAGATTCAGTGGACTCTGGAAGATTGAGCGTCGATTTCAAAGTGAGAGGTTAACGACCACGTAGGATATTAACCTGAGTAAAAACAGTAGTATCAGGAGGCTAACCTGAGGTAAAAAAAATCTGATGTGGGCAACGCATGACTTTCCTTATATAATGCAATGGATTTACTACTTTTACAGTAAGAAAGAGAGGTTTTTCTTAAAGTAGATACTTATATTCCTTCCAAGATATTGAATTTTCGACAATTAATCGTCATTTTCATTGATTTAGCGTCATTTTAATCCATTTGGCGAGATTTTCGTTAATTTGACAACATTTCAAAAAGTCGCCAAGTTGGCGACATTCCGCCAAATCCGTCGCCAAAATCTCGCCAGGCTTTACTGAAGGAGAAAAAAGTTATTCTTATAGCAGATAAATGACTATTGGCGTTCAAATACAAAAGTATTACTCGAAGTATCTTTTCTCATGAATGGAACGAGCTAGATCCACGAGAATGATGTCACCCAATTTATCGCTTGGTATTACATATGAAAAGTGAACATATTTCTAAATAGGAAATATATTTTTTTTTATTTTATATGATATGTGCAATATCTCGAGAACGGTTCATGTTAGCGTTCTAAAATTTATGTTAATCGTTTTCTAATGAAAAATTACATAAGAAATGTCTATTTGCGTAACTTTATTAGCGGTTTTGATTTTTTGATGAATTTTTCAAAATTTCACTCGAATATTGAGGGGGTTTCCGAACATTCGATTACGTTTGAAAACAATATGCTTCCAGTGTTTATGGATTGTGATTTTTGTACCAAATTTCGTTCGAATCGGTCCATTCGTTCATCTGTTATCGTCTCCACAGACTCACTGACACACATACACACACACACACACACACAGACATCCCATCAAAAATGTTTGATTCGTGATCAGGGATGCTTGAAACGTGCTTTTCCGTCGAAAACTCGAATTCGAATTTTCGACCCCGTCACAATACTTTCTTTATACATTATGTATATAAGGAAAGTAATAGCAAGGTGTAGTCAGTCAGATGTCAGTTGCCCGCCAATCTGAAATTAGAGGGTGGAGAATACAGAGTCCACTTCGATAAAAGCTTGCAATTTCGTCTCAATAGCTCAACGGTAGAGCGCCAGCTGGCCAGGTCCGAGATGCAGGGTTCGATTCCCGGTTGGGGCAGCAAGGTTCTTTACAAGATCTATGACCTCTTAAAATACGGAGACGTTTCAAGTATGAATCAAATATCATTCTTCCGCATTTTGCCCCGGATCTATTTGGACAACGTAAACATATACAATTTAACCGCATTTTTCAGATATAATTGGACCTTCAATATGAATAGCACATTCCATCTCAAATACTTTTGAGCTAAAAAGTAAGTATTTACTTTCAAAAATAACTTATATTTTATATGTGTCACTGGTGCTATGTAAACAACGATCACCGATGCGTGAATTTTCAATCACCTCAAATAACCACGTGAAAAACTATAAGAGGCGACGATGCATAAGATGGCTTTTTATGTATGCACACCCCACTAATCATCGTTTTAACTATCAACACTATGCAAGTTTACCTAACGGTGCAGCAGTCAACAAATTGTGGGTCTTCAAGAATACGGAGGTCTTCAAGACTGTTATTGCCAGACACCTGAGTGTGGAGGCGTGGCGACAATCCCGACGCCTCTGATAGGACAGGTGGACTTATTTGCTGCAAAACATTGCCAAGTCCAAGTTGGAAATATAAATGACAGATGAGTGTTGGATAGCCTTCGTCTTTTTTGGTCTCTGCTAGTATACTTGACCTGGATTTTAGCGGAAATGGGCAACAGGAGGCGAAAATATAATCATTATTTTGCTCAAATTAAGAAAAGCAGTTGATGTGATGGGAAATTCGCAGAGGGGAATGAGTGTGAAACTAAAGATAATTAAATCGGTTTCCCTGGGCTGTTAATTTATGGTATAGCATTAAATAGGTTTTGTTTCAAGTAATGCTTCTTGTAGGTGAGGCATTTATCATTTTATGACTCGATGTTCAATTACTACGGCTGTGACTGTTGACAAATGTGGGAATGTATCATTTCTACTTCGTTTATCCTTGAACTTCTGTGTCGAACTTATAAACAAAGATGGCTTTCCTTTATTTTTTGCTTTATTTAAATATATTTTGGTCAATAGAAGTACTAGTAAGTGTTTTTAACACTTTACAACAAAGTTGAAAATTGTTTATGACTTTCTTCATTCTGTCTGTCTGTCTGTGCGTTAGCACGATAACTGCCGTAAAAATGACTTAATCAAAATGAAATTTTAGTATGTTGTTCAGACGGTGTGTAGGACTTATGGAAATATAAATGAATAATATCACCCAATTAGTTTTGGATTGAACCTGGGTTGAAAAAATGAAATACATTGAACCCTGGGTCCTAATTTTTCAAACATTTTTAAGCGGATTTAAAATTTACAAATTGCTTCGAAAATTTTAGATAATATTCAAATTATTCCATAAAATATATAAAAAAAATTTCGAAATATATTTAGTTTTTGAAATAAATATTAAAATAATGATTACACCTCTTATATGAAGCGATCACGTGACCATGCTATGAAAAGATCAGGTGACTCACTTCAAAATGAAATATGGCATCCATGTGGTCTCAAAATCGTAATTCTTAAAGTTCTTTTTAATTCATATTGAGTATTGTATCCGTCCTAAAACAGCTTTATTTTTGCTTTAATTCTGTGCATCTACATACTGAAACAACGCAATTACAATATATTTGAGTTTAAATGATCATCCAAATTTGATTATTTCTACAACGAAGCCTATTTTTCACTTATGTAATATGTAAGCAGCAAAATATGTAGGATGAGTTGTATAAGAATTGCTGTATTTCTTTAACGCAAAATTATTTAGCTCATGGAGTCGATAACTGCTGTAAAAATGGCTTAATCAAAATAAAATTTTAGTATGTTGTTCAGACCGTCCGTGGAACCAATGGAAATATAAATGAATAATATCACCCAATTATAGTTTTGGATTGAACCCGGCTTGAAAAAATGAAATACATTGAATCCTATACGACCTAATTTTTCAAACAATTAAGATAATTTAAAATTCACAAATTCCTTCGAAAGTTTTAAAAAATATTCAAATTGTGCCATAAAATATATAAAAAAATTTCAGCAAAATATATACAGTTGGTTTTTAAATAAAAATTAAAATAATAATTACACCCTTTATATGAAGAGATCACGTGACCATTATATGAAGAGATCACGTGACCCACTTCAAAATAAAATATGACATCCATCTTGTGTCAAAATCGTGATTTTTAAGATTCTTTTAAATTTATATTTATTGTTGTATACGTCCTAATACCGCTTTATTTTTGCTTTATTTCCGTGCACCTGTATTCTGAAACAACACAATTACAAAATATTTGTGTTTAAATGATTAACTTTGATTATTTCTATAACGAAACCTAATTTTCACTTTGAAGAATGTAAACAGATTAGGCTGTAAGATGAGTTGTATAAGAATTGCTGAATTTCGTTAACGCAAATTTATTTTGTTCTGGAGTCTGCACTATAGATGATATGAATGAAACAATCATTGATTTTACATAGAGAAGCAGACGATTTAATGGCAGACTTCTTCGATGAAGTTTCATGTATAGAATTAAATTACTTTTACTTCCATGGTTTTAAGTTTTTAAGTAGAATAAATTATTGTTGTACTGTGATGAATGAAATATTTACTGCTTTTATACAGAGTGCCAAGCGATTTATATTTTGATGACGTCATTTGAATCAAATTCGTTTTTTTCGATGAAGTTTTAAATTTTCAAATATAATTAATTATTGCAGTATGGTGATAATTTTTTAAATATTACCGCTGAATGTATCGCATTTTAGAGATGATTAAATAAAATTAGAGTTGGAAAGTGTTTCATAATCAATGCTTTATGTATGATTGATCTTTCTTGTTTTTAATGACCTTGTTGCATTAAAAATAAAAATTTTCTGATTGGCCAAATTTGTCTAAGGGGGTCGTTTAAAAATTAAAAAGTGTAACTTTTTTTAAATGAATGGGAGGACTATTTCATTAACGTAGTCTTATTTGTTATCTTACTTTCAACATATTTGCAATTTACATTGCCCACTTATCTCCAACAGGTAAAAAATTAAAGCGCTTTTCAATCTTTTGTTGGGTTACCCTGTATATATATATATATAATGACAAGTGATATTTTTCTTTAGGTAACCTAATTTATCTTAGGAGCTGGCTCCTACTTACATGACACTAAAATTATTTTTTTTTTAATTTTTGCAATTTGTCTCAAGATTTCAATAAATAGTTTTGTTACGACCCAACGCTGTGCTATCCCTTAAAAGGTCCAACAATTTCATAGTTTTAACTCTTTTGATTACGATTTTATAGCGATAAAAATATTAAGGGATAAAAATATTATTAGCGATAAAAATATTATCCAAATTACGCGGACTTACCCTACTAGCTATTCTTAGACTTAATGGATACCTGTATATAAAAAATATTGCTATGATCATAGCAAAATTATTTTTTTCCGCACCCCGATAAGACTAATGAAAAAAACAACTGTATTTTTGTTTTCTTTATCTAATATATATAAATTAGAATGAATTACCCGCCGTTGCCCGGGTCGTAAATGAACGCCCTTTACTACTCGATTCGCCAAGCACGCTATCCGTAAAGCAAAAATAAATAAATAAATAAATAAAACACTTTACGGCCGTTTAAAATTTTAATTGCTAACTTTAAAAGTCATTATCGCAGGAACGTGGTATTTTCAGGGAATGCTTATAATACTGAAACAATTTTATATTTAAAAATTCAGATCTTTATCTATAAAATACGGGATTTTAAATTTCTGAATTTTAAATTATACTACCGAAACGCCTGCCGTCTAGAATTCTCGGTTTCACGAGGAGCGAGGCGCATGCTATGATCTTACCACCGTGACTCGAATGAAATTCGAGCCACAGTTTTCTCCATGCGTTTTATGGTGTTTCTAGCGATCACAAAGGAAACTCAAGTCTATAAAATAATTAAAAAACTAATTCGGAATTCAAAAAAATAACGAGATACACTTATCTGAGTCCTGAAGTACCAGTGTACCAAATTTCATGGCCGTACGATCTCTATATTTGCCACTACAGACAGCAGAGATAGAGATTTTCCTTTGATATGTAAAATATTGCATGAAAACTAAGTAGATTTACAATTTTTAAATTTAATCACTAAATATGTAACAAATAGTCTATAACATTTGATACGTACATTTGAAACTCTTGCATTTTATAGGGTATACAATGAAAATTTTTTCAATCCTGATTTATTAGTGTTATGTTGCAGCTTGAAAGCATTGGATTGAAGAAATAGTATAGTGGTGCTCCTTGTAAGAATCTAACATAACACTGGTGCTCTCCTTCTTCTTCTTTGACCCAGACCGTCCGACCTACCCGAAGGTGTAAGGTATCTGTTTGGACGGCCGTGACAGTGCTACCCAATTTAGACCCGAACTCAGTGGGGCAATATCCACACCCTCCTTCTCCTACCACCAACTTATCGGAAGGATTTGCGGACCCACATATTTAACGTGCCCGTACTCCGCATGAACACGCGCAGTTTGGGCAGAGCTGGGAATCGAACTCGTCAGACTGCAATCGCTGCACGCTTACCACTGGGCTGTTCATCTCCGCACTGGTGCTCTTGAATGCTTAAAGTTAACAGACTCCTCCTTAGACTATGATTTTGCATATTTTTGTCAGCATGTTTTTGTCTTGTTTGTCAGCAAGGGAGTGAGATTAATAGAGATCATAAAATACAATTACAGCAGGGAATTTGTAATTTTTCTAGTGGAAGTTTTAAAATATTTACTTCCGGCCAGTGACAAACCAGGTCATCTTTAAAATCCGTCTGCCATTGATAAAAACATATATGCAAGGTTACATTAAAGCAACATCTAACCTATAAGTAGATGTTGCATCAAAATACTCTCAAAACTGCTGAGTTTTAAAGAAAATATTTTTATGCGGAATACACAAAAGATCTCATTCGATTTCGAAAGCAAAATATAGCTTTCTTCTTCAGGATAAGCAAGAAACGCAACCGCACTTCTTCAAGATTCGGTGTCTACGATAGAATAGCACAAGTGGCTGAAGGAAAAGTTGGAGAAAAGTTGGCATCGCCGTGAGAAGAAATGGAAGAAGAAAAAACCACGAAGCAGGATACTATGAATGAAAGGTACAAACCGCGGAGGAAAGAAAAAATAGCAGAAAACAAAAAATAAGCGAAAATAAACCAAGACTGTATGAGAACGGTAAGAAGAATGATTGGAAACAACTGATTAATGAATGAACCTAGTGAAAGGTAACGAAAATAGCATGAGGCATCTACACAAGCTATAAAACACACATCCAAGAAAAATAAGTAGAAAATAACAGATAATAACGGAAAACATTTGAGAAACGCAGGAATAATAATGGAAAATATATATGAAGAAGGAACCAGCTGGTTTTGGAGGCTGTATGAGCTAATTTTATCAAAAACTATTGCGGGAAAAACTGAAAGATGGTAAATAGAAAGATAAATACCTAAAAACAAATTTAAGGCAACAGACCGAAATAGAAAATTACATCAGAAATTTCTAAATGGAAGGGAAGAAGGTTCAATAATCGTTAACAAGGGAGTTTTATAGAGGAACAATAAATACTTAATTATATCAATTATTATATTAATATCTAATTTATCAATAAATATTTAATCATCAAATATTTAATTATATATTTTACTATATCAGTACATTTTTATATATCTATTATCAATATCTCTATATATCAATATATCAAAATTATATCTTTATATCTCTATATATCAATATTATATCCCTATATTATATATCTCCTTATTAGCTCTATTATATCTCTATAATATCGCAATGGTATATCTCTATGTATATCAATATTATATCTATATATTATATCGATCTTTATCAATATTATACCAATATTTTATCTATATATTATATATCCTTATATCTATAATATTATCTATAAATATTTAATTATATCATTTATTATATCAATATATTTTTCATAAAAATTGAAAAATTGTAAATAGAAATATAAATAGCTAAAAAAAGTTAAGGAAGGAGACCGGAATAGAAAATTAAACCAGAAATTTTCAACTGGAAGTTAAGAAGGATAATTGATTGTTAACAAAGGGGGGGGGGGAGGGTGACTGAGAAACATTAAATAAGTTTTCAAGAAAGTCCAATTCAAAAATTAAATTATGTGTAAAAATGATTTCGGCTTCTGAAAAATTAAAAGCCATAGAGATTATTGAAATTTTTAATATTAAGACACATAGACTTTTTTTTTCCATTGTACTCTTCAGAATTCGATTACACCAATTAAGGCATTTACCTCCTATACATTCCGTCTTTCTGATTGTTCAAAGTGTACTGTCTTCTTTTAATAGCCATTCAATACTCGATATGCGACGTACATTATTCGAAGTTTCACCTGATAAACGGTCGAATCGCGTTTCCGCTGCTTTCAACACTATTGCAAGTCCATTGTTTGCGTGCCCCATTGTATGTGTGGTATGCAGGTTTTGATCTGAAATTACAGATTACTAAAAAGGTCTTATTCAATTAAGGGGGAAGTAATCGATCATACTGACGCACCTATTGTCAGAAAATTGGAAAATTCTGAATTTGAGAAGTTGGAAGTACATTTGATTTCTTTTTTTGTTTTTTTGTTTTTCTGACAATCTGTAATAATATATGAGGGACATATTGGAATAGGATAAAAATGTATATCAGTTTAAAGATTTGGAATATGAGTTTCAATTGGATTTACACGTTTTCTATTCACTAGACCACGGGTCAGCGGTTACTAAGGTGAAGTCTCCAGGTGTGTGCGCATCAAATCCATCTGAAAATCTGTAGGACCATGAAATTTCGTAGATAAGTAATTTATGGGTTACCATGTTGATTAGATTTTGAATAAATTGGAAAAAAAATTGTCTGTTTATAGAAATGGCGCAAAAAATGCCAAAAACTGAAATAAAAGAATAAATAGGCTTTAATGTATTAATAGTATATTTTATGATTAAATTTTGATAATAAAATGAATAAAATTATTTCTATTATGCCAAAGAGAATCATTTTCGATATATGTTAGTTTTTTTTTTAATTTTGGCGACAATAATTTCAAAAGTGCCTTTCCGCCAAATGAAAAAGGAATGATTTAAAACCTGATAATTCAAGGTAATTTTATCAAGGTGAATTTGTGTTCATTAGGAAAGTCATATACGCCCAAATGAGAATTTTTTTCTATTTATGCGTGCGTTTTAAGCATTCATATTTAAAGAAGATACAAAAATGCAAATTCAACCCATAAAATGTTAATCACTATAAATTGCTGTCACCTTTATCTTCGAAATAAAACTTGGATGATGTATTTTTGGAGATATTCAGAAAGAGTAATATGGAGAAGATATAAATTTGAAACAGAAAACATAAACACATTAAAATTAACAGTCTAAACCAGGAAGGATCAAGAATAGATGTCGACTGAACCACTGGAAGCCTGTTATATAATTATTTGCCAGGCCTATTATATAAAGACGGAACAACCACACCAATAAAGGTAAACAGCAGTCTATCTTATAAAGACAAAATAACCAACCGCACCAAAAACAGCAAGTATCTACATCCGTCTGCTTACTTTAATTGGCATGATTGGTAGTTATTTTTTCTTGTCTTTAAGAAAGAGAGTATTTTTTGCTTCCAACGTTGTTGTTATTGTTACTAATTTGTTTTATGCTGTGATTTTAACGAAGATTTTACTTTTCAGAAAAATATTTCTATTTCTGCCATTGGTGGAATGATATTTCCTCTCCAATATCAGGTTTAATTACTATTTGCATTAGTCACCTTTTAGCACGATAGTTTAGTAACTAGTGCTTGTCAACCTGCCGCTCCAGATTTGATGCAACTGTCGGTCTTAGTATCCTTATTTGTATTAACTTCAATATATAGTTATACTAACTGCATCTTAAATTACTTTTCAGACATTCCCGACTTTCACAGATTCGTCCAAGGGGAAGTGATTCATCAAAATTCCACATCCGAAGACAGTTTCGGAACAAAAACAAGCGAGAAGGATGAACCAATGAATAACACAGAGAAAGAAGTCAATTGTAGAACAACCTAGAAACCATTCTTGTGGTTTACATGCTCAATGTCTCACCGTTTTCATCTTATTATTGACCGCAACCAACCATGTGAGAAACAAAGAGAGCTTGCAAGAGTATACAATAGAGCAGAGTTCGGTTTCAGCAACCTGTTTCATGCGGGGAGCAGCAATTTAATGTTCTCCAGAAAACAGTAACATGACACTCGAGAGAACTCAAGACAACATTTAAAAGAAATTCTGAAATTTATTTTCCATTGCATTAAGATTTACTGTCCTGATAAGTTGTTGTTGTTGTTGTTGAGACCCAGATCGTCCTACCTACCAGAAAGGTGTTGAAAACCCAGGCCGTCCGGCTCGTCAACAAGGACTTGAGCATCCATTTGGACGGCCGGTACCAGAAAGGTGTAAGGTAACTGTTTGGACGGCCGGGAAGTGCCCCCAATTTAGACCGGAACCCAGTGGGGGAGGCATCCACAGGGAACGTACCCTCTTTTCCCTACCACCAACCTCTCGGAAGGACTTACGGACCCACATGTTTAACGTGATCGTACTCCGCATGAGACACGGCGGCAAATGTGGCAGCGTGCAAATCCAGCGCGCAAACTACCGGGCTACCGTATCCGAGATGGCCAACAGCACGCAGTGTTCCCAGGGGGTCACCCACCCAAGTACTAACCGCGCCCGATGCTGCCTGACTTCGGTGATCTAACGAGAACCGGTGTTTTCAGCACGGTGCGGCCGTTGCTGTCCTGATAAGTTGTAAAATTACTTGTAAGAGCTCTTGAAATGCTACCCGTAAAAAAAAAATTCTATCTAACGCTTTAATTTTTGTATAAGTTTTGTTGAGTAAACTAATTTCTTTTCAAGCGGTTTTGAGCAAAATACATATTTGCTTATATACAACATTTTGGATTTTCATTCTGTCCTGCTGTTGAGCTAGTTGACGATTGATTCATTGGTATTTTGTTAAATTTTAAAAAATAAATTAAGGATTCATCACCCGGAAAGTTTCTGTTTGAGAAAGGATGCATCCTGTCTGTATCTGCGTTGGGGCGGGGGGTGGGGATTACGAGTTTCTATTGCAGGAATTTTCGTTTTATATTTCCTTTCAGTGAAGAGGGTCGATGTGCGGGACCGGTGTGACAGAAAGGAGGGAGCAATTGGGGCTTTTTAAAATCTTCCATTTAAAAAAAAATAATGGCTTAAAATATCTACTTTGAAATGGACCCATTCGATCTGCTCACGGCAAACTTGACAGCGATCAGAATGTACGATAGCCAATAGAGTTAGCAGGCGAAGTTAATCATATCAAGCAATTCACCACTCAAATTCAGTAAACCATATGCATTCCAACACTAAAAACAAACTGCAGCTTACAAGACATCTTACACAACCTCCTTATACAAAGCAGTCAAATACCAATTAGATGACTACAATTGCTTCAAAGGTATTATAAACCCCCTTTATGGGGGCCAAAACGGAACAGTTAAAAAAGTATGAACCCTTTGATCTTTAATCTCCGCAAGCTAGGAGCCGACCAATTTTGTTTGTAGTTTTATAAAACTTATGAAAACAATTAAAACAGTGCTGAATTAAAAAAGAAATTTGAGAAATAAACAGCTTTTGCTGACAAAATTGAGTTTAAATACCATTAAACAAATCAATATAGGATCAATAGTTAAAGGAAAAATTATTATAAATAAATAAGTGCTTGTATGTTCAAGAAAGTCGAAAGATGCAGATACGTATATACACACACACTTATATAGTATATAGACATAATCACAAGATTTCGGAATATATACAATAATATATAAATCTCTGTGTTGAATAAATGTGCACACTCATATAAACGCGAATACTAAAGCACACAGTATGTGTTGATTGTACATTTAATGTGCAATGCAATTTTGTGTATAATGAAAAATTTGAAATTAAAATAATATAAAAATAATAAAATAAAATAAAATGGCTTACTGGGTAGGGGGTACTGGGTAGTTTGTCTGAAATACTTGACAGATGAGACATCAAGGCTGATATTCTGGCCACGGAGTTCTTGTTTCACCCTATCTGAATCTGACCAGACATTGAAGTGAGCATCGTATGGCCTTAGCATATGATAGGCACTTTTAAAGGGGCAATAAAAAAATAGTGGTGGGGATCTCTCCTTATTCCGCAGACGCAAATGTCCATTCAAGCTCTTTTAAATCTGAGTAAATAAGCTAGGAGGAGACCATGCTCTGCTAAAAATTGTGTTAACAGAAATCCTGTTCTTTTAATTTTTGCCGAGACTCATCTGTATGTCTTTCCCAATCTCTATAATGCTCTATTCTTCTTACCAGCTCTCCAGCGTAGATGTTTGCAGATGGATTTCCAAAACTGAGTGAAGCAAAGGTAGCGGCGCAAAATTCAGTGTATTACCGTTTGTAGCTCGTCTTGCCGGAACATCGGAGTACAAATTTCTTATATTCCCTTTTGTGCTGGAATTCATGTCAAATATATTTCTTTGCTTTGATTGCTAAATAGTGTCATCTTGATGTTATTGACCATTATGTTTCGAGACTGGTATTGATTTAAACAATCCAGGCTAGAACGACTATCTGTAAATAACGGGGCCCTTACATGAACGCTTACGACAAACCAGCTGATTATTTTTTTGATTACTAGTAGTTCCGCGGGAAAACACTATTTTTGATCTTTAAACGAGCTAATCAAGTTTTTATGCAGATTACTTTATCAAAGACGTAGAATGCTGAACCTGATCCTCTATTTGCTTTAGATCCATCTGTGAAGATATGGACACTTTTGTGATTGTATTTGGGACTTTGTTGTATAAGGTGGCTTATTCCGCTTTTAGGTGGCTTAGTCCGCTTTTAGCTTTAACGGTTTTCCCCCGTTTGGTTTTTAGCTTCGTACAATCCAGATAAATACGTTGTTTGACCCTTTATTACGGTTTTCTGAAGCCGAATGACTTTCCTATTTATGACTTCCCTTTCTATTTCTAGACGTAAGAGTGACACTCCAGCTAATTGTTGCAAAGCGGCTATTGAGACTGTGCTGTATGATCTTGTTATTTGGAGTAATGCAATTTTTTATACAGTCCGATGTTTTCATTTTGTCCTTAATGAGAGGTCTGATCCCCAACAGCCAACTGCATAAATTAAAAATCTACGGGAAACTGCGCCCTACCAATCATTTAAGACACTGAATGTCTTAAATGATTATCTCGCTGTCCACTTATAATCTAATTCAACGTCTTTAACTTCTGAAATTAAGTTCTTAAAATCTTTAGCGAAAAGCAGGGGTTTCAAGCCTTCTATCATTGATAAAGCTTTGGTCATATTTACCAGGCAGAGTCCACTATCCACTCTTTCTTCTGATAAAGTTTTTGTTCCAAAACAGTTGATAGCTTTGCCTTTTCACGCTCCCTCGAACTTCAAAATTACTGGAGTTTTATCAACATTCAATTTTAAAGTTATTTTTACACCAATTAATAAATTCTAGTTTCCAACCTTTAAAATTGTAATTCCTCACTTAAAAAGTGGTATTTATTCAGTTAGTTGTCAGTATAACTTAGTCTAATCAGCCAGAAAGGGGGGGCTTTAGAGGAGCGTATCAAAGGACATTCTAGGCAAGAAACATCCAAATTCAAGACACATCCAAGGTCGTTACAAGGTCGCTAGGGAAGAAACATACCAGTCATTTATTTCCCAACATTGATGGTCCGAAAATCTTTCATTTCATTTCAATTTCCTAAGACAAAAATCATCGCACATGCCCGTACTACATCTGAACGAGATGTTTTGGAAGGAACTTTTATTTACTTGAACTTTTATAATTTTGCCAATGATAAATTAGCAGTTCCTTACGTCTCTTCAGCATGGAGAAATGTCCTCCATTCAATTATTAGATCATATATAGCTTCCGATCAACTTCAATTATTAGATCATATATAGCTTCCGAAACGTTTTTTGTTTCAGTCATTTAGTAGTCCAGTCATTTAGTATCAGTGGCGTCGCCACTGATGAAGGGCCTGATGATGTCTGAAAGCACTTGGACGCCAATGTCTGCAAAGGGAGATCGAACTGTTTAGGATAGGGTATGTCAAATTCCTGTCTTTTTTAGAGGTTCTTCGTTTGGGATGGACGCTGTCCCACCCGTAAGCAAAAGGTTAATATAAGGTTAAAGAATCATATTATCGGTTTTGAATCAAATTATTGGTCAGGAAATGACTAAATCGCAACTACCGAACATCTGGGTTAGTGGCTAAATGCTTACAAAAATAGCTAGATCTATCCATTAAAAAACAGTAGTTCAGTGTTTAGGTCAGGGTTCGTTAAATTAGCAGTCGCAAGATATGCTTTAAAAAATATCGAGATCTAGCCATTAAAAGACAGTTCAGTTTTCAGGTTAGAGTTCGTTACATTAAAAATCCTCAGTAAATATTGGATTTTCATGTCACACAATATGTTTCCGTAATGACCAACCATAGTTGTATTTTCATCCTATTTTAATTAACAGCGGCCGTTATTGGCGCAGCTTTCTGGAACCAATTTACGTCAGATGCATCTTAGTGACAAAACCGAAACCATACATTATATATAACATACTTTTAAAGCATAATCGATACATATGGACGGTACACAAACCGTATTTCGTATTTAGCTCTTCAAAATCTTATACTCTATGGAAAGATATAATATGGAATCCATTATGAGTTTAGTTATGGGCTGTCCAAATGGTGACCGTCGAATTAAATTAATTGCAGAGTTATAAATAAAATAAAATTTAAACTTGAAATGGCAGATTTAGGGTCAATTTGAAAGTCACACTGAAGAGATTTTTTGAATTTCCCAAATTTTACTTTAGTCATTTTAGTACATTCATAAATAATGATTTGGAATGAAACCATTTGCTTAAAAATGCTCCTACTTATTTCATATCTGTTGCAAATAAACACTATTTTAATGCTCCAGGAAATCTTCAAAAACTGAAAATGGGAGCGGACATATGTGGAAATGCCCATAAATTATACTATTAATACATGTCCCGGCTATTCACAATTGCATCATAAACATATTTTCTAAATAGAGCTTGTTTTCAGTAATTAAACATAATTGTCCGAATTTTCAATTTGTTTAATTTCTTATAGAAGGTAAGGCCGCCGCAGCTCTTACATGGACTCCTATGCAAAAGTAAAGTACAGGGTCGCCTTTACAATCAGTTGACGGATATATATTCTCTCCTCTTTGTAGAAGAAACGAACATATTTTCTTGTACTGCTTGTGCCATCCTCAGTTGCCGACTTACCTTGAATAAGTGAGGTCGCGCTACTTGTCGTCCATGAAGAATAAGACTGTTTTGCATACATGCAGTATTTACGATGTTTTCATTTATTTTGTGTAGATCCTTATAATTTAAAATATTTTGAATACTTTAAAGCAGATTCAACCTTCCAAAAAATATTTGCACATTTACAGCTCATTTCCTTGGATTTTATCGCATTATAGTTCCCTTATAACTCCTTTGTTCCATTTCTCGTAGTTGCAAATTTACAGTCCATTTCCTTGGATTGTATCGCATTATAGCTCTCTGATAGCTCCTTTGTCCTATTTTTCACAGTTGTACATTTAGTGTCTATTTCCTTATATTTTATCGCATTATAGCTCTCTTATAGCGTCTTTATCCCATTTTTCACAAATTTTCACTACCTCAATAGGATGTTCTCTATAGTAACCTACTATAAAGGGCAGAAAAGCAATAACATTTGCAACAAGCAAATTAATATAGGCATATTTAATGGATTCAAATAAGAATAAATAAATATTACTCCGCGAGCTTCACTTTTTTTCGTTTCTAAAGTAACTATGCACTTTGATATCAACTGGGAAACGGAATTAGGCGAGAGAACGAAATTTAAGCCCTTTACTTTATTTTAGGAAATTTTTAATTCAGCAAACACAACCATCAGTAGAGTGAAACAGCTTAAATTAATTCTACCAAACGCCTTTATGTTCCTTAACTTATTTTGTACATCAAATTCTGCTACAAAATGATTCACATTCTCTTAAAAGCTATACAAATCAACTGCCACAATTAGAAGAATTGCAAAATTACCGAAGATGCATCAAGGGTTGAATATTTTATAAAAATTAGCTAAATAACGATAACTAGTTTTGACTCTGGATTATTTTTTCTGTATTCCATCAACTTTCCAACTTAAATTCATTCTACCAGACATTTTAAAGTCACTTACCCTATTTTGTACATCAAATTCTGCTACAAATTACTCCTAATTCCCTTAAAAGCCTGTATTGTGTTGTACGTAAACAACTTTCATCAATAACGCTTGTCTTCCATTTGGGCCCCATGGTGCTACTGCCTGCTGGGACGGCTTCCTTTATAGGTACTTGCCAATTTATGTGTCTGAAAACTAGTGTTCTCGTGCCACGATGGTACAAATAAATAAAAAATCAACCCGATACCACAAGAATGGATTCCATTCAGTATTTTCGGATGGAGCGTATAAATTAGAGAGAATTACTGAGAATTCCCACAATGAGATTAATGTATGTTGATTTTAGAAGGTGACAGCATGTTCTGCGGGATATGTAGGGTGGTATACTTTTGAGTTATATCTTCTTGCAAATATACGCCAGTCAATGACGATGTTAGGTTTATTTTCAAAATGTAGATATTCAAAGTGAATATTTTGGCAAATAAAAATTTTAAGGGGACTTGGTACCCTATGGTGAAAGACGATCATAATATCGATTTTTAGATTTTTGCAAAAAATATATCTTTTAAACTCGACATCTGTAAAATTTTTAAAATGATTTTTCTCAGATTACTTTTCTTCGATAAAATCTGTGTTTAAAAGACATATGTTCAACATATGTTTCTCAAATGGCTTGCTTATTATTATTTTTTTGTATATTCATTATGATCTACCTAATAGAAGTACTGATAGATTTTGCACTATAATGAAAAGAAAAAAAATTAAAAACGAAAAATGGAAATGAAATAATGTTTTCTTTTCTGAGCATCATAACGAGTGCTAACAGTTATAAATTGTACTCTTATAAACACAAATAAATCGTTGCAAAATATTGAAAAGTAAATTAATTGCTATTATTTTATTTTCAATTATTATAATTTCTACCCCAACATTATTTCTTTTCAATATTATTTTTTTCTTGTTAAAATAATTTTGTCTAATAAAAATATTTAATGATATACAAAGAATTGAAATAAATGAAAATACTTAAATGAAAGAAAAATCATTCAAAGAGTACGAAACCCCTTTGTATTTGTAAAGAGTTTTTGACTCACTGAAGGCTCAAACCACAAATCCCCGGCTGACCAGTCAACTCTCATAACTGCTGAGGTACTAAGACGATTACCTTTCCCTTTATATTTGAAGTTCACCATATATTCTCCTATTTCAAATATGAGATAAAAATGTAACAGAGTGACATGAAACGTTTGCACTTGTCGATATTTTATATATTCCCCATCCTCGAATAGACAGTACCAGCGGGATACCAGTCAGATCGAAGTCAATTTAAAAAACAAAATCAGAAAGCGACAAGGCCCAATTGTTTCAAAAGCATGCATTTTTCGATTTTTTGTACACAAAATTAAAGAAGCAGTTAGTTTTTTAAAACATTAATATTTGTAGTTGAAATTTGTAAATTATTTATGTACTCTGTTAAATTATATTTATATATTTTTCAAATATTGAATACTTACAGTTCTCTCCAGAAACAGATCCACAGTTATCTCCAGTTCTCTTCAGAAACAAAAATATTAATCCACCGAAACGGGTAAAAATTCAGACCTAGCTTAAGAGCCTGTTCTCCATGCGCACGCCCAAGCTGTGAAGGATTTGTAGTGCAGTTTCTGATCAGCACGGCAGGGACATTCCATTCCACTGGGTTTCGTGATATCAAACGTTTCGACGTAACACTATATGAATTAAAATCGGTACTAAAGATCGCAAGGTACTGAGAAAATTCCAATTTGGTACTATTCACACATCGGTCATCAACTACGCACTTTACATACACCGTTCAGTCAGGTTGGTCGGATGATATTTTAAAGTACTTTTGCCTAACTATGAATCGATCTACTAATCTCTGTATGAGCGGGTGATGCTCTATCTATAGATCTACTGGTGTTATTTTCTTTATATCTACTGGTGTTATTTTCTTATGATAATTTTTGGAAATTATCCATATGTGAGATATGACAGGATTGCTGGAGAGCAAATGCTGGTATCAATATGAAATTGAAAAAAACATATAAAATAAATCTGATATACCCTATAAATGGTCCTAATTCGTTATAGATCAGAGTTCGTTTTAAACCGAAGTCTGATATATGTAAGTACTGACAAATGTAAAGAGCCTTGCTGTACCAATCAGGAATTGAACTTTGGATCTTCGAACCGTCCAGCCGACACTCTATCGTTACTGAGACGAAATTGTAAGCTCTTATTGTCGAAGCGGACTCTGCAGTTTCCACTCTCGAAAGTCAGATTGGCGGCAACTGACAATCTGACCGATCACTTTCTACTCTTTTTACCCAGATCCACTTTCTACTATTTTTATCCTGCGTGGTCGATATCCCCTCAATTTGAAATCGGCACTCAATCTTCCAGAGTCCACTGAATCCGTACTAGTTGTAGTAGGGTCAATTTCAGACCTTCGACATCTTTGCACTTACCTACAGGGTTGATTTGTTCGGACGCCATTGTAAAAAGCCTTGCTGCCCCAACCGGGAATCAAACCCTGGATCTCCGAACTGGCCAGCCAACACTCTACAGGTAAGGTACTAGGGTGAAATTACAAGCTCTTATCGTCGAAGTGGACTCTGCATAAAATTCTTATATATAGAACATTTTACTAAAGAATCAGATATCAGGTTGTAATTTTCCTTATAAATAATTTCTTCTTGCTTTCTTAAAAATCGCCTTCTTTGTATGGAAATGGATGAGCGGCATAGTAATACCGGCAGCCGGAAGACACATTTTCTAGCCCGTAATTTCTTCAATGAACACCCGCGACGCTATGAACGAAATTGTGATACGCTTCATTTCACAAAACGTACGCACGAAGGCGTTGAATGAATTTTTTGTTCAGTTCTTGTTTCCTCTTCCGTTAATTCTTCCAACAATGAAGAATCTTGAAATTATTGCCTCAGTTTCTGCTAAAAGAAAACTGAATGGTGAAAGCAATTTACTGCAATTTGCCCTATAACATTAATTTGTATTCTATGTTATTTATATCATTGCTGTTTTATGAAGACGGCACACCTTTAAAATATTGTTTAGATTGTTAAAACATAAAAACGAATCTTTTTACTTAATTACCGGTTACATTTATTCAGACCATTTTCTTCAAATTGAATCTTAATATTAGATAAAATTCAACAAGAACTCGAGGTAGGAGGTAGTGGTGTGGTGGTGGTGTGTGGGGGTGGTGGGAAAAGGGTAATTTGCGATTTCTCAATTTTTGACTTATAATAAGTTGTAAGTATTTATCATTACAAGTAATAATGTCCCCAATATCATATGATTCTGATAAAGAAAAATAGGGATTTAGCCTTTACTTCTTAATTAATTCACCCTAAAGTGTTCAATTTGAAGAAAACATGTTTACATTGTTGCTGTCCATATGATAGCTTTTTAAAAAAAGCAGATAAATGAACTGTTCATTTAATTAAATCTTATGAGGCGTAGCAGAGCCTATAAGTCCTCGTATATCCGGGGCGATATCGAAGAGCAGACATTTGCATCGCTCCTATTTGAAAAATCGTCGTGTCTATCTTCATCCGTGCACATATCGGTCAGCCATGTCTTGAGGCGCAGCGATTTATCTTGAAGTACAGCGACTTATTTTGAGGCGCAGCAACTTATCTTAAGGCACAGCGACTTATCTTGAGACGCAGCGACTTATCCTGAGGCGCAGCGACTTATCTTGAGGCGCAGCGACTTATCTTGAGACGCAACAACTTATCTTAAGATACAGCGACTTATCTTGAGGAGCAGCGACTTATGCTGAGGCGCAGCGACTTATCTTAAGACGCAGCAACTTATTTTGAGGCGCAGCAACTTATCTTAAGGCGCAGAGACTTATCTTGGGGCTCAGTTACTTATTGAGGTGCAGTGACTTGTATTTAGGCGCAGCGACTTATCATTAGGCGCAGTGACTTATGTTGAGGCGCAGTGACTTATTTTGAGGTGCAGCGACTTACCTTGAGGCGCAGCGACTTGTCTTGAGGGACAGCGACTTACCTTGAGGCGCAACAACTTATCTTGAAGCTCAGCGACATACATTCTTAACTTCTCAACCGATTCTAATTACTGATGACTCATTTTGTGTGTTATGATGGACGATATATAATTTTCTTTAGAAATTTGAATACAAATTTGATTTCGGATTTTAGAATTTTAGAAAAACTTATTTTCGGCCATTTTTAGGGTTGACGAACCTATAGCCTAAACTACTAAAGTAATGAAACAATTTTAATCAATCATGGCTCAATTTATATGTTCTTGTGGAAGATATATGCTTTTTTTTTAAACTGGAGAATACATTTGATTTAGAGTTTCAAAAGTTGAAAAAACATGAATACACTGTGTTCGGCGGTAAGGTAAACTTTCCAATGCCTAAAATATCATTGTTGCGTGATCATATTGATAAATATTTCTACAAAAAGTATAGAAATCTCCACAAAACACCATTTTATATGAAAAACAACTCCCCGCAAAGTATAGAAAACAAAAACCTCCATCCAAACCTCTATGGAATCTCAAAATGGTGTGAGCCAAGTTTCTTCAGAATCAAAGCTGTACTTTCAGGTTAAGGTTTCCCTACTGAAGAATACAAAACCTCCTTCAAATCACACGTAGCCCTTTTTAGTCGTAGTCAATTAAAAATATTGATTGCGAAAAAATTAACAATTTCACTGACTGATAAAACAGAGGTCTGCAATTATTGTTTAACGTATTAAAAACAGCTGAGGATACATTATATATATTTTCGAGGGCATGTTAATGCCTTCTAATTAAATAAAATTCTACTATTTCTTAATTCAAGGCACATTAGGGTGTACTCAGAATGCACACATACATTGTGAATCAGAAAAGTAAAAATTAAATAAATTATAAAATTTCGCAACATATATTCACCGATTGATAAAACAGAATTCTGTAATTATTGGTTGACGTATTAGTTATTATTACGTATTAAACGTCTTTTAATTAAATAAAAATTTACGAGAAAAACTTTATAAACCATAGTGCGTAACGAATGCAACATTATAAGTATCGTACATTGATATAATTGAAAACATTTTTACACATCACGTTATAATCACCATACCTAAGACATTTAGAAACACCTAACTTTATCTCTATATACAGAAATGTTATTACCATACAAATTAATTCCAATGGGAAATACATCATACGTGTTCACCGGCAGCAATTAACAATTTTCTATCCATTTTATCGACCTACAAAGCTATTAACAATCTACTTAAACGTTTTATAACATTATAACCTCCCATTAGGCCACCCATATACCCTCGGCAGGCCCCCCTGGTTTACGGCCTAAAGGTAAACAACAACCTGCCGTTGGTAATTAAATCCGAGTGACCTGCATCTTAGCTTAACATGATATGGCGACCCACTTTGAATTATGAAGGTGGGGGGAGGGGGGAGGGGTTCTCAGGACTTGATTGTTATTAAATTATTATCAAATAGATAACGTCATTCATATGTTACATAAGGGACTTTTTATAGTTGCAAAAGGTTGCTTATAGGTTATGCTGTCATGAATTTGTGTAATTTAAATATATTTCTTTAAATGTTTAGATTTTAGGGATCAAATTCCTTTTCCTACAACACATACGATTTTTTCTATATTTTAAAGATTAAAACTAAGTTACATTAATTAGGAGTTCCAGTTATAAACAGAAAAATGCTTAATATGCAAATATGTTTTTTGAGTATTATAGCTAAATTCGGCTTGTAAGGAAGTTTAGCTTCTTTTATTTTAAAAACACCACAAAATTCTCAAAATTAATCTAAAATCATGTTTATGTTTTATTTTAATTAACTTATACATTATATAGATTATATAGATTATTATAATATGGATATATTTTAATTAACTTATACATCATATAGATTATATAGATTATTATAATATGGATATCAATTTATTTCTAAGTTTTGCCTTCAAGGTATGACATGGGAAATATTCTTAAGTCAGTGCACTAAATAATATAAGTTTTAATCTATGCAGGGCCAAATTCTATTTTCATACATAATAATTAAAAGTTAAATGCACAAGAATTTCTGTTTAAGGAATGCCAATCTAAAACCCTTTGTTGTTAACGGAATTAGCTTTTTCAAGGAATATATGGAAAGCCCTTTCAACTTCCATTCCTCCCGATTTTAATATTTTTGTGTATATATATATATATATATATATATATATATATACTTTTAGTCTGTTTCTAAAACTGCAAAATATATATATACGGTATATATATATATAATAGTTTGAAAATCCAATGACAGAATAGAGAGAAGTTGCAACTCAAATATCCTAACTTTAAAAAATGCCTACATAATAATAAAAAGCATTAAATAGAGAAGCATCAATCAAATAGAAAAAAATGCAAATTTCTAATCATCAAACAAAAGATAATCAACGAATATCAATGGAATGGAATCGATAATCTAAAAACAAATAAAATCCAAGCATTAAAGCTATACACGTGGATAAGCCCTAGGCCTAAATAAATGAATTGTTCATTTTGAAAAAACTCTTCGTCAGGTCCAAGTATTTAATCAAAATGAACACAAAATGTGTGTTTCTGATATTAGAGATAGATAATATCTATAAACTTTAATAACTTGGACAACACACATAAAGATACAAAAATTATAAAAGAAACAAGAATACCTAGAATAAAAAACACTGCAAATGTGCTAACCATTGGAGCCCAAAATAAAGAGACCAGTGTTGCCAATTGCAAAGTTTAAAAGTAGAGATCCACTGTTGCCAAACGTGTGAAACAAATAACAGTAATGCGAAAAGGCAATAAAAGGTGATATTCTACAATAAGAGCTACAAAATAATGGGACGTATAATCGAATATATATATATATATATATATATATATATATATATATATATATATATATATATATATATATATATATATATATATATATATATATATATATATATATATATATATAAACCCAAGAATTTTAACACACAGATGGATAATCCATTAAAACGTTTCGTTTAAACTGAAGGCTCACTATAAACATTTCGTGCCAAACACTAGCGACTTTTTTATTTTAAGATGCCCCCTGTAATCTTGTGAGAAAATATCGCTTTATGTGATATCGTAATACGACATTTCCGTCCCTATAGGTGTATGGGTGTTCTCCGTGTGGCATTCCTAGCCACCTTTGAGTTCACCCATGTCGCCCATGGTGTTAACTGCCTGATTTAAAGCAAATGATATGCCACTAATTGATTAGGATCTCATAAATCAAAGATCATCTTGATAGGACACTTCTCATACATGGTCAATGAATTATTCAACAAGGAAAAGGAAAGTTGTCACTATCTTCTAATTAAAAACTTTCCGATTTGTATCTAGTACGAAACAAACGATACATATATTTGGCGCTGTATTCCCCTTGAAACGTCCCTAAAAAAACGAAATTCGTTATATTTATTTTATAATAAACTTGTTTACAAGGCATAAAATTAAATAATTTATTTGGGTATATAAAGGCTACATAGTATGGATTGAAAAACTACTTAAATAAACAGAGACCTTCATAAACAGTGGCTTTATATACTGAACAGACAGACAGACTTCTAATTTTATACACAGATTGTATATATATATATATATATATATATATATATATATATATATATATATATATATATATATATATATATATATATATATATATATATATATATATATGTATATATATATATATGTATATATATATATAGCAATATATATAGCAATATATATATATTTATCTTCTATTTGAGTTTAACTGATTATTGCAAAAACAATACAATAGCACGGGATATATATTTTGCTACATCCACATATTAATAAAACATATTAACTAAAACATTTTTTTTTTATTTATAAATAACACAAGGATATTTTATTCTTTAGATTTGCGAGTAAAGATACTTTTATATAACGGGAACAGAGATTCTGATACATTTTTTTTTAACAAATAAATATTTAAAGGGATTTTTTGAAAAGCAATGAATCTGCATGTCTTTTACATCCAGAGCAACACCGGATATATCTACTAGTAGTAATATATCAACAGGTTAAAACGATATGGCAACACTTAACCTCAACAATTCCTCTCACATTAGCAATCCCGTTCAATTTCTTTATGCGATTTTTACCTGGAGCAGCTACTGTTAAAACTCAAGTCCCAAGCCTCAAAAACGCCGGTCACGCTTTTCAACGAAATTGATAGACGGGATGTTGTAGGTCTGTCCGTCCTTCAAAATTCCCTTCCCCCCAAATCGCGGGCCGCCGTTTGAAGTACCGATTGGTCAGGTAGATTCGGTTACCTAGGGCACATGACCTCCCCCCATCTTTTAAAAAAATCGCCCCTCTTCTTAAAGGTCAGGGTAAACGGAAAAGATAGTAAAAAATGAAAATAAATTGCGATTTTGATTGTCTGAGTGGCCGAGGGGTAAGCTTGTGTAAATGGTGTAACGTTTGGCGTTAATATTTTAGTGATATGCGTAAATTGGAAATGGGAATTTGGTTTTTGGGGTGCGTTGAGGGGGATGATGCATTGTGATGTGATAAAGTGCGATGAACGGTGCATTAGGACAGTATGGTTATGCAGATTGGAACCAAGATAATTACCCGTTGCTCGGATGCCGCTAAATATAGAAAATACATTTGTATATGAATCTATATAAATAAAATATAAAATTAGCTTATTTTCTTGTTTGTTTCATCATCACGAAAAAATGGCTGCACCGAATTTTAAAACATTTTGAAGAGTAGTCTTGATATGGACCCTCTTAAAATTTAGGCGTCCGTATGTTCCGCTATCTATCTATCTTCATGTGCTTCTGAATATTTCCTCACTTTAAGCGTGACCCAATCATTACATAAGCCTCCAAACAAACGGGATCCAATCGTTCTCTAAATCTCCAAACTTACATGACTTAATATTTTATAATTTTGTTTTTGTGCAATTTTTAATTCTATTTGTAAGCATAGTAACGCTGTTACGTTTCAAATACCGAAATCGTCTGCTGACTATTCTTTTAATCAAACTGTTGTAAAAGAATGCTATAAATAATTGATTATCTGATTTAATTGTCTAAAAGCGTTGAAAAGAAGACAGCATACATTATTCAGAGATTTAATATTCAAAACTTTTATTAATTGTGTAAGTGGCAATTTTAAGGAAATCTGTTTATATAAAGAAAATTGAATATGCATCTGTGTTGTTTGTCTGTCTCATCATCACGGAAGAACGGCTGTACCGAATTTCATGAAATTTTTATGAGTAACCTTGATATGGTCTTACACTTAACATTCAGATGTCCGCCTGGCTTTCCGTCTATCTTCTATCTTCTAACTGTTTTCTCACTTTGAGCGTGACTCATCATTACTCAATCGTTATAAGAGTCTCCAAATAAACGGAGTCCACTCAGATGGAGTCCAGTAGGTTTCAGGCATTAATGAAATAAAAAATATCCGATGTGGGTAGCACATGACTTTCCCTACAGACTCCGATTATTTTTCTTTTTATTTATTTAATAATTCATTAAATTGAGTTAATTTTCACAAAATGACATGGACAATCTTTAATCAAATTACACTGAATTGACAGTATGAATTCAATTTTTATTTTCATTTGGCGATTGGACTTATTTTCTTTATTTGAGAATCGTATCAAAATCTAATAAGCAGCAGGGTAGCCTACAAGTGACTTATCTGTCAAATTTTGTGAAAGTCGGTCCATTAGTATTTTAACTGGAGCTGATACATGCGATTTTTGCAGGCCATTTTATTAAAAATGCAGGTTATTTTATCCTGAATCGTTACAAAATCTAATCAGCACCAGGGTCGTTCACAAGTAACTTACCTATAAAATTTTATGAAATATGGCCAAATAGTTTTTGAGTTAGAGTGGATACATGCATCGCACAGACAGTCACACACAGAGAGATGTCAAGCTAAAAATAGATTTTTCGTATTTCAGAGGTCCTAAAACGTGTAGATCTATCGAAAACTCGAGTTGCGATTTTCGACACCGATTCCATTACTTTCCCTATACAGTACCATGTATCGTAGGGAAAGTAATAAGTCTTTCAATCTGTAATGTTATTAATATTAAAAGAATGAAAATTTTGTTTCTTGCATTTGAGTATTTTTATCGTCTGCTATATATTTATCTAAGTTTTTTAGCCACAGCAAAGTTTTGAGTATTTGTTTTTTTTTGTGAGTGGCAATATTGGGTTATTTATCACTACTAACAGCTACGTTTGGAATATTCTACTCATAAAATAGTAAGTGTTCTTACCGCCAGTTTCGTTTAGAATATTCTATACATAAAAGAGTGAGTTTTTATCATTTTAGAATCATTTTGGTTCTTATAGTTTTAGATTTTATTATAAAATTGATAAATTTTGTTTGATAAAGATTTTAGAATTCTTATTTTAATAGAGTTTCAAGTATTTTTTTTTACTTGAAATGGTGGAAGTGTGGTTATTCGTTTAGAACACTCTATGGATAGTTGCTTATAGAACGAAATACTGTTTTTAAGTTAAGGTTCTGTGTGTCAATTTATTATTTCAGCACGAAAGAATTCAGAATTTTTTAGAATAATTATAAAATAAAATATTTATAGTTCATCATAAATTGCGGATTAAGTTTCTTTGCATATTATATACATTCCGTACAAAGAATAGGTATATACAGCTAGTATATACATAAATAAGATTGCATAGAACCGGATCTATGAAATGGATTAAATGAATAATTCAAAGCGCTCTTCACACCCTCATTTTTTCAATTAGCCATTTTCCTCTTTAACAGATTTCAAATATCTGAGATGAAAAAATAAGCATAAGTGTTAGTCGGTTGATTAAGTGTATTTATATTGCAATATTTACCCGCGGAATTGCCTATTCTTAAATAGTTTGCAATATTCAAAATTTTAGGCTTATAATCTATGTAGAGTAAAGTTCTATGCACGGTGCAGGATAAGGACTATACTACAACTATTATCATTAATTATTGATGACATTAATAACTATTGGTATTAATAACTAAATTTGATGACATTAATAACTAAACAAGAATTATTATATTTTTCATAGAAAAAATGCGCAATAACTCTTAAATATAGCAACTATAAACGTTGGATTTAAACTATTAATGGCAACTAATATAATTAATTTTATATTTCCAAAAAGTAATTTCTAAATAAATTACTCAATATTAAAATGAAATTGAAACAACATAAAAACAAGTAATCTTTGATTTTTTTATGGCGTATAGAAATTTTCGGAGAATTGAATATATAAGGCAAAACTATAATCTCATTTAAGTAGAAAAATTTGCTTTTTGTTGTACTTTTTCTCAAAAGGACTCTTAACATTTTTGCGTTTCAGATGCCTCATATATGTATGTTCTGCGATGTGATTAGTAACTGGACATCTGAAGTTCGGGCAGTAACTGAGATACATAACTTACATTCCATCTTCTAACGCGATTTGTAAATAAGTGGTTCTAACTTCTAACTTGGAAACTAACTATAGTCGAGTAGTTACTGGGTAAAAGTAACGACATGACCTGTAATTTATGTATTACTATTAATTTATGTAGTATTACTTGTCTAATTACATTTCGCGTATCCGCAGTTGTTACTCTGATAGTAACTATAACTGCAATGGGATTCAAAGGGAATTAAAAGTACTACTTTTCATTGCTGGAGATTTTTTCCTAAATATTTGATATACGTTTTTTAAATTTACAAATTGTTGACATTTAAATTTCCGTATTTTGCAGCAATTTAATTTTTTCCAATGAACATAATTACATAAATTTATTGTATATACAATATTTTGCAATCATTATTTGGCTGATATGTAAAATTTGATTAAAACCTTTGAAAAAAATCTGATGTGGGCAACACATGACTTTCCTTATATAATGTAATGAATTTACTACTTTTACAGTAAAAAAATAGGTTTTTCTTATAGTAGATACTAATATTCTTTCCAAGACATTGAATTTTCGACAATCAGTCGTCATTTTCATTGATTTAGCGTCATTTTTATCCATTTGGCAAGATTTTCGTTAATTTGGCAACATTTCAAAAAGTCGCCAAGTTGGCGACATTCCGCCAAATTCGTCGCCAAAATCTCGCCAAGCGTTATGCACTAAGAAATAAGTTATTCTTCTTCTTCTTCAGTGGCCTGACAGCCCAGGATGGGCCCTTGCCTTCCGCAGTATAGAACTCCAGGCTCCCCTATCCCTGGCCAAAGACTTCCAGTTCAAAACTTTTAAAATTTTAAAGTCCTTTTCCACACAGTCGAGCCATCTGAGTTTAGGTCTTCCTCTTTTACGGGTGCCGAATGGTCTGGCAGAGAAGATCTTTTTTGTTGTACGGCTTTCGGCCATCCTGCACAGGTGACCCACCCATTTAATTCTCTGAATCGTGATGTAATTGACTATATCTGGTTCTTTAAAAGACTTAAAGTTCTGAGTTAGTTCTTCTTCTCCAGATGTTGTTACAATTTAAGCCACCAAAAATACCTCTCAAGATTTTTCTCTCAAAAACAGAAATGATGTCTTTAACTTTTTCTGTCATTGCCCAAGTCTCAGCAGAGTAGGTAAGAATGGGTCTGATTAAACTTTTGTAGATTATAATCTTCGTTTTTCTGCTGATGAAGTCAGACTTTAAGTACCTTTTAAGGCCGAAAAAACATCGGTTAGCAGCTGTAACTCTACCACGAATTTCGGGCATAATGTCATTGAGAGTATTAACTTCAGATCCTAAATATCTGAAGTTGCTTACAGTTTCAAACTTGTAAACCCCAATTTCGAAATAAGGACAGTCATAATTACCACAGGGCATATACTTAGTTTTATTTTGATTAATAGTTAGATGCATTTTACTGGCTGCGGCCTCTAAGGATGTGAAGGCTTCCTTAAGTAACTCGGGAGTGCGTGCTACAATGTCAATGTCGTCAGCAAACGCAAAAATCTGGACAGACTTGTTAAAGATTGTTCCACGGGTATTGATGTTAGAGTCTTTCACAATTTTTTGGAGTGCAATATTGAAAAGCAAGCAGGCCAGTGCATCGCCTTGTCTGAGCCCATTTGAAACAGTAATAGGCTCGGAGAGATTATTCTGAATTCTTACCCTAAGCTTTGTTTCGGTAAGAGTAATATTAGCCAAATTTATAAGTTTATCGGGTATTAGAAATTCTCTCATAGCTTCAATTAATAGTTTTCTGTTTACTGAATCATAGGCAGTCTTGAAATCAACGAAGAGATGGTAAGTTGCTATGCCATATTCATTAGCTTTTTCCAACACTTGCCTAATGTTAAAAATCTGTTCAATGGTAGATCTATCTCTGCGGAAACCACATTGGTAGTCTCCCACAATGTCTTCTGCATAAGTTACTAGTCTACTAAAGAGTATATTAGAAAACAATTTATAAAAAATGCAAAGAAGACTGATTCCCCTGTAGTTGGCACATTCCAAAACGTCTCCCTTTTTGTGGATAGGACAAATGCTACTCAATTTCCAATCTTCGGGCAAGACTTCTTGGTTCCAGACTGATTCAATGAGGTGATGGATTTCCTCAATGTTTTGGCTTGCTGCACTTTTAATAAGTTCAGAAGGAATCAAATCTGGGCCTGGAGCCTTGCAATTTTTACAAATTGTTGACATTTAAATTTCCGTATTTTGCAGCAATTTAATTTTTTCCAATGAACATAATTACATAAATTTATTGTATATACAATATTTTGCAATCATTATTTGGCTGATATGTAAAATTTGATTAAAACCTTTGAAAAAAATCTGATGTGGGCAACACATGACTTTCCTTATATAATGTAATGAATTTACTACTTTTACAGTAAAAAAATAGGTTTTTCTTATAGTAGATACTAATATTCTTTCCAAGACATTGAATTTTCGACAAACAGTCGTCATTTTCATTGATTTAGCGTCATTTTTATCCATTTGGCGAGATTTTCGTTAATTTGGCAACATTTCAAAAAGTCGCCAAGTTGGCGACATTCCGCCAAATTCGTCGCCAAAATCTCGCCAAGCGTTATGCACTAAGAAATAAGTTATTCTTATAGCAGATAAATGACTATTGGCGTTCAAATACAAAAGTATTACTCAGCGTATCTTTTTTCATGAATGGAACGAGCTAGATCCACGAGAATGATGTCACCCAATTTATCGCATGGTATTACATATGAAAAGTGAACATGTTTATCAATAGGATATATATATATTTTTATTTTATATGACTTTTTGATATTTTTTTTTAAATGTACAATATCTCAAGAACGGTTTGGGTTAGCGTTCTAAAATTTATGTCAATCGTTTTCTAATGAAAAATTACATAAGAAATATCTATTTGCGTAACTTTATTAGTGGTTTTGATTTTTTGACGATTTTTTCAAAATTTCATTCGAAAATTTAGGGGGGTTCTGAACATTCGATTGCGTATAAAAACAATAGGCTTCCAGTGTTTACGAATTGTGATTTTTGTACTAAATTTGGTTCAAATCGGACCATTCGTTCGTCAGTTATCGTCTCCACAGACCCACTGACACACACACACGCACACATACTTTCACACACACGCACACAGACATCACTTCAAAAATGTTTGATTCGTGATCAGGGATGCTTGAAACGTGTTCTCCCGTCGAAAACTCGAATTCGAATTTTCGACCCCGTCACAATACTTTCGTTATACATTATGTATATAAGGAAAGTAAAAAGAAACCAAATCAAAAAGACTTTCTCTATTTCAAGTCAAAAGTGTGGTTTAAAACTACAGATTGTTGAGAGACATTTTTAGTTTCTACTGAATTTTCCTTTCCAAATTTTTAATTTCATTGGATTGAGAATTATGATAAAGTACGTCCATAATACGTTGTAGAATTAGTACCCGGATAAAATAACTCCATCATCTTCTAGAACTCTGTATTTTTAGTGTATAGTATAACATGCACAAAGTGTTTAACAGTTTCAACGTTGTTAATGTACATTTTTCAAAAAAGTTATATATATTACTAGATATGAAGTCTTTATTTTTCCGGGATATTGAATTTACGTACAATTTGTAATATTTTGAACAGCCTGGGACATTTATTGTCAACATTTTTCAAAAGTCGCCAAGTTGGCAATATTTTGTAAAATACGTCTCCAAATTTCTTGCCAAGTTCGACAAATTGCAACCTACGAAAAATAGAGAAGGGTTTTTCTTATAATGTATTATAATATATTTCCACTGGATTTATCAATACCTTGGTTAAGACGAAAATACAATTATTTTTCGATTTACGATCGGGTTACTTTCCAATACTGTGGTAGTAAGCCGAAAGTCGTCAGTCTAGTTTCATATAAAAGCATGTTAAAAAACCTACAAAAATCCGTCTGTATTTCGTTTATCATCTTAAGTTTCCGTAAGTTAAGGAGTACACACACGAGCACACACACATATATGTCCGATGTAAAATTGGAGAAATGTACATACACATCAAGCACACATCATCGTGATCTCTTGGCATCTTCCAATAATTTCCTTTATATCAAAAAGTACGGAGTTATCACGGAATTCAGTATTCTAAATTTAGTGGAACTTCTGTTATTCTGTTTCGCGTTAAACGTACTCAGAAGTCTAAACTCTATAACCTAAACTAAATGTACTCAGTACTTGTACACAGAACACTCTTGAATATTTGAATTTCTCTGAAAAGTACCGTAATATACATTTGAAGAAGCTGAAAACCAACTGGTACCTTTTTGCGTATCACTTAACTAATGCGTAACGCGGAAGTGCAACTCCAAGGCGAAGGCCCCCAGAAGTGTTGAAAATTTCACTTCCGTGTTGATACATGGAGTGTCTTTGAAACAAAGCATGTTTCACTGAGGATGATTTAGTGTGATACATCGATGAAACTATATATTGCGTCAATGCAAATAGAAGATGGGACCATCGCAAAAGTTAAAATTTGGTGTGTTTCAGGTGTTTATTATCCAAATTCACTGAAGGATAACGACCTTTGCATGAGTCAGTGGGTACATAGAATTTCTCCACAGTTCTTAAATAAGAAATTATATTTTCGTCTGATGGAGATGTATTTCAATGTGCTTTTTAATGACATTATTACTATTGGAGATTAGTTATTATTTACTACTGTTTGTCAAAAGTTTCAGATAGAGGTTTAGAAGTACTCTGCAATAAAAGTCTTCAATATGGAAGAGAAAATAAACATTATTTATATAAGTTTAATTAATTTATTTGTTTACAAAATTGATTGGCATTTAAGCCTGCCGAAGACTGAGAAATTAACACTCTAAATATTGTTGGAACTTTTTAAGTAAGTTTTATTTTGCTTAACAGTGTATATGGCGCTTAGCATCGTAAATTGTCGTCATCGTAAATTATTCGAACATTGGCTCAGTTAGCTTCTGTCCAGTGATCGACACTATAGCTGTACAAAGTAAGCTTGTGTTCTAGGTCAGTGTTCTTCAACCTTTGTCATCTAGCGGAACCCTTTTTTTGAGATATTTTTTTATGGAACCCTTCGTTCAGTAGCACACCCAGATTTGATTTTAGGGGGGATATGTCATATTACGTATTACATGTTATGAACAAGGTGCGTATCTGCCTTTGTTATGAAAACTTTATATAAGATATAAATTTGCATTAATTCAAACAAGAAGATAAATATTTCATATAAAGTATTTGTATTATACATATATATGTCATATGAAATTGAAAACAAAGAAAAACAAAACAAAAACAACGAATTGTAGTATCGACTCGCGGAACCCCTAAAGCGTTTGAGTGGAACCCTAGGGTTCCGCGGAACACAGGTTGAGGAACACTGTTCTAGGTGATCGTAGAGAGGAGGGGGGTCTAAAGGGATCTTGAAAGCCTTTTCTATACCTCCCCTCCTCACTTTTGCCCGTCCCTTCCTCACTTTTGCCCGTCCCTTCCTCACTTTTGCCCGTTCTCAGGGAGAAAATCAAAATTCCAGTTCTGTTACGTTCTGCTCGTGATTTATACTATAAGTATGTAAGAGAAGATCCAGTTTCGTTATGTTTTGTGTCGTAGTCGACACTTATATGTTTACACTTATGTGGGCAAAGATTCAATCTTCTAAGTCACTGGAAGATTTTCTGGAAGATCAGGAAAGATTTTTTAAATAAAACCAATTTTCTTCTACTCCCGAGGGAGAAAAAGAAAATTCTTCTGTCTCATGGTTGATGTTATAAGATTCAGCTTTCTAGGTTACCTGGAGACTTCTGGAGGATCTGGAAAGACAAAAAGAAATGCTAGACAATTATTATATTTATGACTTCATATCTATTAAAATGATTTCATATCTAATGAGTTGATTTCATATCTATTTCGACGATTCTATATTGCGATGATTATTTCATAACTGTCACCTGAATGAGATACCAATCTGAATGGAAGTTGTTTGGAATGTCAGAATGATATCATTTCCAAAATCTGTATTTTACATCGCAAAATATCTAAGCTTGTTCTAAACAAAATATTTTAGAACTGATTGTCCTGATGATACCCAGAGGCATTTTATAACTTCTAAATAGTCATTTCTATGCACCTTGTCATAGCTTTGCTACAAAAAATTAATCTTTGTGCTCCAGTGATCTTTCTGCGAATATCATCTTGTGATTTCAGAATATGTGGTGATATTTATTTCTGTTTCTGAAAGGCACTGTTTCTAAAGGACATATCCGCTGTATGGGAAATGCAGGTAAACTTTCGGCATCGTGATATACGCAGAAATCCGCAATTTGTTATTTCAGGAGGATCAGTAAATTTTCGAAAGGTTTACAATACCAGTAATGAGAATGGTACGACGCTTATAGCTGCATGAAATGTCAGAGCGAGTTGGTCTATAGTGGGAGTATATTGGCTTTTATGTTCTAAAAACCGAAAAGTCAAGATTTCAAAATACGCTTCTAAGCGTTATATTTCCTGTAATACACAATTTAACTTGGTAAACCTTTTGCTTACGGGTGAGACAGCGTCCTCTCAAAATCACAGGTATTTGACATACCCTATCCCAAACAGTTCGATCCCTCTTTGCAGGCATTGGCGTCTATGGACGCCAATGTCCGGAGTGAACTGTTTGGGATAGGGTATGTCAAATACCTGTCTTTTTGGGAGGTTCTTCGTTTGGGATGGATGCTGTCCCAAGCAAAAGGTTAAAGTTCTTACAGGCACTCAGACCGAATTTCGATATAAGCTTTATTTTCCTACATACCTTCCCCCATATCAACTGTAATTAAACTACTTAGCTTTATCTGTCTATAAAACTACTTAAACTTCTAGAAATAATCAACCAATTTACTTACATAATTCTTCAGAAGTATGTCAGGCTTAAATGAAAACAGGTTTATGGCTTAAAATGTTTCAGATTTTGTACCTCGTTGCTTTCATTTCAATACTATCCTGGACAACGCCGAGTATTACACTAGTACAATTTATGGCTGTTTGCGGTTATAATAACTACAACTCGCATTGCCATAGATGTTAATGTAAGGATATCCTTATAAGCAACTGAAAACGTCGACATTCAACTAAAACAATTTATTGCAAAGGCGTTACATATATTTACTACAAAGGCGCTAGTGAAAAAAACACTGGTTTGAAAGAACATCAGTCAGTAGTCAGATATCACAGCTCTCAACAGCACCGAAATAGCTCTTTCACGCACTAATAGAGCCTCAGGCTGATCAGCAATTAACTCTCTCAATCATTACGGCATCTCTAGAAGCAGTATCGTGACAGCACCTTTCTGAGTTGTCACTTTAAACGATTAAAAGTTGCGTTAAACGTTCCTAATGGTTTCGTTTATGTTCTTTTTGTTTACTATTTCTGCTGTGATAGACGACGTCTCAAGGTAACACAGTGGAGCTGTGTTAATTTTTGAAATTTGTGATGGCGGCTTGATTACACGGTTTGATGGATCTGTAACCCTATTCTTAAGAAAGTAAATTTGTAGCTTGAGGTCTCTTTCTCACCTCGATATGCCATTACAGATTACACAGGTTTTTGTTCACATGCTTATGAATTATTTTCAGGTGTAGAATAGCCATGGCATTCTAGGCCGATCTGAAGCCGATTGGACCAATTCCACCCAATCGGGCCCCGCGCTGAGAAGGTCATATAAATTTAAATATTTACAATGTTAATAAAAAATACAATATATATAAAACAATAAAATATCAAACACCATTGGTTTTATTGGATGATCTTAATGAAAGAATTGTACTGATTTTGGAAGTAAGCACTATATACATTAGTAAATTAAGTATATAAATAGGACATTAACAAAGCTCGTAGTTAGAATCGTTTTCTTGATACCATAAACGGGTCTGTATTAAACGGCCTGTATTACGGGTACATAAAAATGGTTTTTTATGTTTAAGTAAATCTGCCAATGGTAATGATGCTAAAGTATTTTTTTAACACTTTACAACAAAGTTGAAAAGTGTTTATGACTTTGTTCATTCTGTCTGTCTGTCTGTCTGTCTGTCTGTCTGTATGTATGTATGTATGTATGTCTGTCTGTCTGTCCGTTAGCACGATAACTGCCGTAAAAATGACTTAATCAAAATGAAATTTTAGTATGTTGTTCAGACGGTCTATAGGACCTATGGGAATATAAATGAATAATATCACCCAATTTACGCATAGAGTTTTACTTACTTGTAGCTCCATGGTCTTAATTTTTAAATAATATAAATTATTATAGTATTGTGATGAATGACATGAATGGGGGAATTATTTATGAATGAAATGTTGCTTTTATAGAGAGAGCCAGGCGTGTTATTTTTTTATGACGTCATTTGAATGAATTTCAGTTGTTTTCGATAAAGTTTTCAAATATAATAAATTATCGTAGTATTATGATAATTCTAAAATTATTACCGAGGAATGTATCTCATTTTAGAGATGTTTAAACCAGGCAATTTATATTTTAATGCCGTCATTTGAATGAAGTTAATTTTCTTCGATGAAGGTTTAAGGTTTCAAATATAATAAATTAATGTAGTATTGTGATAAGTTTTAAAATATTACCGAGGAATGTATTACATTTTAGACATGTTTAAATAAAATTGCATTGAAGTTGGAAAGTGTTTCATAATCAATGCTTTAAGCATGATTGATCTTTCTTGTTATTTTATATTTATTATAGACGAGTGAAGCACTATCCATTCTTCATTCATAACGAAGCGAAATCAATGCCTGCCTAAATTTTGTTATCCCTTTTACTCGAAAGCTACAATAGGTAGGAATATGAATAGAAACAGAATTTCAATCATCAAAACGAATTGTAACAAGGCTTTTTACATTGCACATGCTCAATGCCCTTCATACAAATAGAGTGTAAGCATACCATTGTTGTACGAAAGCTAAAAATTAGTTCAATAGTAAGCTTCTCTATCTTATTTTATTTTTTACATGTTGCTAGAAGAATGTGACGAAACAAAATACATGCCATGGAGTTAGAGAGTAACTCTTTGCCTCCATGATACATACAGTAACGAAACGCAAATCTACATAAATACATTTTTGTGATTTAAATGTGTTACTTTGATTTCACTGTTTTTCTTATTCTAATTTGTTTAACTTAATATTCAAACTCTAAAAACTTTTATGCTCTTTGCTATTAAGATTCTCAAATATTAAAATTTATTTTTTGTACTTCAAATTTCGTGATTATTATTACATTAAGTTTTAATTTGAAATCATTGACAGCTCGCATGCTTCATACGCACGAATCCATTTAAAAACCGGTATTTTGCTAGTTATTCATATTTCAAATATGTTTTTATCATGTCGAGTACGCATTTGAGATGAAATATCCTGAAAATTTCAAATTTGTCTGAATTTTGGTTCAATCTTTAATGGTTTTTAAAACAGAAAGTACGACTGGAAATAAAAAAGAAGTTCTTAACTTTCATAAAAGCCATTTTCGCTTTCTATATGCTTGCCGAACGACGATTTCTCGCCAAAAATAAACCAACAAATTCAACCACGGCAGGACATGAATACAAAAATTCTACTTCCCATCATATGTAAATAAGTAGGTAAATTGTACTAATTAATTGTACAAATTTATTTTACTTAATCTTTTTATTCGTTTTACAGTTGAAATCGCGAAAGAATAAAAAATACTTGAGACAAATCGTAACGACAGGAATGTTTGAGCAGTACGGCTATATTATCAATATAATGCAAGGAAGAAAGAAATATTAAAGTTTAAAGCATTCTTTCTGACTTTGCTAAGAAGAAAGCAAGTCAATTTTCTATTCAATTTTTTTACTTCAAATATATTATAAATACTTGTAATTATGTAATCTCATGAGATTATATATGCATATATTTGCAATGTAATTTTTTTTCATAATTGTAAATTAAACAACTGCAAATTTTATGTTCCATAATCTATCCAGCACGATAAAAAAAATCTGATGTGGGCAACATATGACTCTCCTTATATAATGCAATGAATGTACTACTTTTACAGTTAAACAAGATGTTATTCTTATAGTAGATACATATATTCTTTCAAAGATATTGAATTTTCTTCAATTAGTCGTCATTTTCATTGATTTATCGTCATTTTTATCAATTTGGCGAGATTTTTGTTAATTTGGCAACAATTAAAAATGTCACCAAGTTGGCGACATTCCTCCAAATTCATCGCCAAAATATCACCAAGCGTTATGAACGGAGAAATAAGTTATTTTTACAGCAGAAAAATGACTATTGGCGTTCAAATTCAAAAGTATTACTCAAAGTATCCTTTTTCATGAGTGGAACGAGCTAGATCCACGAAAATGATGTCACCAAATTTATCGCATGGTATTACATGAAAAGTGAACTTGTTTCTCAATAAGAAATATTTTTTTTTTCATTTTATAAAATTTTTGATAATTTTTTTGAGAAATGTGCAATATCTCGAGAACGGTTCATGTTAGCGTTCTAAAATTTATGTCAATCATTTTCTAATGAAAAATTACATAAGAAATGTCTATTTGCGTAACATTATTAGCGGTTTTGATTTTTTGACAATTTTTCAAAATTTCACTCGAAAATTTAGGGGGTTCTGAATATTCGATAGCGTATAAAAACAATAGGCTTTCAGTGTTTACGGATTGTGATTTTTGTACCAAATTTCGTTCGAATCGGTCCATTCGTTCGTCAGTTATCGTCTCCACAGACTCACTGACACACACACACACACATACTTTCACACACACACACACACACACACACACACACAGAGACATCACTTCAAAAATGTTTGATTCGTGATCAGGGATGCTTGAAACGTGCTCTCCCGTCGAAAACTCGAATTCGAATTTTCGACCCCGTCACAATACTTTCCTTATACATTATGTATATAAGGAAAGTAAAAATGATACAACTGAAAACATTTTTTCTACAACACGGTTTTCCATAAATATTATTGTCACATAAAAGTCATACAGTATGAACATCCTGCGTAAAATTTGAATAAACGTAAAAATTAACGTAAAATGTTCAATACAGATACCAAGGCTCCACAAATGATACTTTCAATAAAGCTTCGCAAATGATACTTTCAATAAGGCTTCGCAAATAATACTTCCAATAGAGCCCCGCAAATGATACTTTCAATAAGGCTTTGCAAAGAATACTTCCAATGGGTCCCTTAAATGATACTTCCAATAGAACTCCGCTTTTCCTAAAACCGCCCTGCTTCTATGAAACAAATCCATACGTACAGCAAAGCCCGTTTAAAATGAGCTCACATTTGTCAGTTGAGGCATTTTTTTAATTTTCTAAACGAATTCTCTGTAGAACTGTCTCCCTTCCCTTGTAAATATGTATTAAATTGCGAATACAACTGAGAAGGTATAATTTTGCTAATAAACTTAATTAGTCTAATAAACTTAAAATTCAGGGTGTAATAATTCTGTATATATGCTATATTAAAGTTAAGACTGGATAAAATTTGATGCATGTGTCTGTTACTGTAATCATGTGAGGTGTTGGGCTGGGTTTGTACATGTTTAAAAAGTCTGAAGGGTCTGGGTTAAAATGTTTATATGCAATCAGTAGGTGTACTATCTTGGTGGCTTTAAGCGACCAATTAGTCCACCTATCATAATTCCACATTTGAGGTTTGGGGCCGAGCCGGGTTCGTACTTAATTTCATAAAATTCGTGTCCCCAGATTTCTTTCGAAAACTTTAGAAGCAGCGAACTGCCTATCGTATATCCTTATGTGAAGTGTCCTACCGGGCCAGCTTACTTTGTTTAAAAAAAAAATTGCGCCCTTTGGATTTTTTATGGATTGTATCCCAGCATCATATTTATTGTCCTTCGGGACCATAAGCTACCGCTCAGTCTGCTTATCGTACATCAACATGATGCTTTTGAACAAACCAAGTTTCCATTTATTTTTTAAAAATTCGTGTCCCCGGATTTTAGGGGACATCAATTTCAAGAACCAATGTGCGAGAACCAATGTGTCACGATTACGGATGTGAAAACTAGAACGATTATTTGTGGTTGACAGCCGAGAAATTTCTGCAAAGTGTATGCATACTGGGTGCAAATATAAATGATAAATAATTTATAAGCACTTTGATCAAGGGACTTTCGCCAATATATAACTTAATCGCAATGCAATTTGACAACTTCCAGGAAGCTTTTATTTCTGATATTTGTCGAATTTTCAAGTTGCACAAGGAAAAATCTAATGGCGCAGAAAAAGCAAACTCGTCTGTTTTTAAAGTGTTTTAATAGCAGAACATATAGAAGTCCGAAAACGTACGAAAAACCAATGGGATTCGAACAAATTTATAGTAGGGAAATAGCATTCTATATTTGTAATAAGACAGGTCATAAAGTCGTGAATTGTTGACGTAATGCAACTCATCAACGAAAATCAAGTTTCTTGATAGTTCTAAACAAGCAAACAAACGAGGATTTTCGGAATTAAAAATTTATTTACAGGATTAGATCAAAATCAGCTTTAAAAGATACAGAAGGTGTATTACAAGCCAGATGGATCTTTTAGAGTGGGTCGACTAGTCATATGACTGAAAATTTTGACTGCTTAAATTAAGTACAAGACGATAAAAAAAATATTTTGTTAGCTGATGATAGTAGGATATCCTCTCAAGCAAAAGAATCCGCAATATCACAAGAAGTAAATGAAAAATTTAATTCATAATTAGTGCTAAAGGATGTATTTTATGTACCTAAACTGAAGAGTAATTTCATATATGTTCAAAAATTGACAGATAATAATATGAATGTTTTATTTGATGAATCTGGAAGACATGTCTTATATTAGAAAGGCAATACAATATGAAGAACAAAACGATCTGAATTTTATGTTGCTGATTTGAATAATAATAATTTTATCAAAGATAATAATTTTATTTTCAAAGCGGATAAAAGTACTTCCTAGGAAATATGGCACAAACAATTAGGTCAAATTAATGAAATCTAAATGAATCTTATGTTAAAAAATTCAGTGGTGCATAACTTCGAGTGAAAGCAAAATTAAAAAAAAGTGATTGCATTATGTGCATCAAGCGAAATACACTGGGAAACCATTTAAAGAAGTAATTAGTGAACAATCACATATGCCATTGGAACTTCTTTATGTATTTAATTGGTCCAGTACAAAAAGCTTCTTTAGGGTGAGCTTAAATATGTGTTAACAGTAGTGGAGGATTTTTCAAGGAAAGTATTTACAAAATTTCAAAAGTCAAAAGCGGATGTTTTTGAAACGTTCAAGTATTTGATATTCAAACTGGAAAACAACACTAGGAAAAAGATTCAAAAAATCAATAGGGATAACGGGACAAAATTTTTAAATGCCGAAATGAACCATCTTTGTAAAAATAGAGGTATTGATCATCAAAATACAACACACTTCTCACAAAGCCAAAATGGCCGAAGCAAAAGGGTAAACAGAGCTTTAATTAAGGGTACGTGAGCTTTATTAATAGAAGCTAATTTACTTATCAATTTTTGGGTTGAGGCCATGAATATATGTACTTATACAGGGTGTTCCAAAAAGATTAATACACGCTTCACTTCTTTATCTGTTGAAGATAAGTGGGCAATGTAAATTGCAAAAATGTTGAAAGTAAGGTAGGGAATAAGACTACATTAATAAAATAGTCCTCACGTTAATTTTCAAAAGGTTACACTTCTTTAATTTTTATACGATTCCCTTAGACAAATTTGATCAATCAGAAAATCTTTATTTTTAATGCAAGAAGATCATTAAAAAAAACCGCATATCTTTCTTTAAAATCAACTTAATTATGATAAAGGAGAAAATCTAATTCATGCCACTTTTCCGTACCATGTGAAAGGCTGTTGCATGAGTGAAAATAGGGATCATAAACAAATTGACGATGGTAATTGTTTAGATAAAAAAAGTACTTAAAAGTACTTAATTATTAAAAAAGTACTTAGTTATTGTAAAGTACTTAAGAATCCGTTATTGCATAGTGAGTCTACGCGGAATTAGAAAAAATGTTTCCTATGTATTATCATCCAGTTTTATCTTTTTTGTGATATGTCACAAATTTATATTTTTAACTTGATACATGGCCCCCATTCACAATGTTCAATTTTCAATTAAATATAACTCGCTCAATTTTAAATTTACAGATATGCGGTACTTTTTAATGATCTTGTTGCATTAAAAATGAAAATTTTCTGATTGACCAAATTTGTCTAAGGGGGTCGTATAAAAATTTAAAAAGTGTAACTTTTTTAAAATTAATGACAGAAATATTTCATTAACGCAGTCTCATTTCCTACCTTTCTTTCAACATTTTTGCAATTTACATTGCCCACTTATCTCCAGAAAATAAAGAATTAAAGCGCGTTTTAATCTTTTGGGACACCCTATATAAAGAATAGAACTCCTTCAAAGTCACAAAATAAGCACATCAGAGGAACTTTTTACTGGAAGAAAGCCAAATGTTTCATACTTTTGAATTATTTGAATATCAGGCTCATTATTGGAAACCAAAACACAAACAAAGCAAGTTTGATAAAATTACAGACGTGGGAATATTCATGGGATATTCTGACTCTAGAAAAACATATAGAATCTGGAATCCTAAAACAAGACATAGTGGAATCCAGAGATGTTAGATTCCTTGAAGAAAATAACGGGAATGAACATCTTGAACGAAATCTAAAATATTCAGATTACCCAACAGAAATATTAGAGTTTTGTGGAATTTTGTTCGAAGACAACAATTTCGATGCAAGTGAAGACTAATCGACTAGGGTTGAAACCGATCAACCGGGAAATGATCAAGATATTGTCTTCAACTATGAGAAAGGAAATTCTCGATTAATCATTGGGATGTATGTAAATGATCTGATACTCATTATAAATTCTGAGGATACAATTTTAGATCATGTAATTAGAAAATTGAAAGAAAATTTTTGACTAAAAGAAAATGTTAATACAAAAAATTTCCTAGGATTTAAAATTTCAATAGAAGAAAATCAATTGATATTCAAACAAGAAGCTTAAGTAGATGAAATATTTAAAAGATTTAAAATGCAAGATTGCAACAGTATTGTAACCCCAATGGACACAAATGTGGACTTTCACAACTCTGAGACTTCAGAACAATGTGACCCCCACAAATATCAGGAAATTATTGGTTCCTTAATGTACCTCGGAATGAAATCAAGACCGGACATCGCGTATGCGTTAGCAACCTTTCCAAAGTACAGTAAGAATCCAAAAGTCATGCATATGATTACTGTCAAGAGAATTCTCAGATATGTAATAAGAACTAAAACCCAAAGTTTGGTGTATGTTAAAAGTGATTTTACTCTTTCAGGATATGCAGACAGTAATTGGAGATGTAAGAAACCAAATCAAAATTCATCAAAAGGTTTTCTTTATAAATTTTGCCCAAATATCATTAGCTGGACTTCTAAATCGCAGGACACTATATCGCTTTCTATTTGTGATGAAGAAGTATCTGCATTGGTAAGCTGTATGAAAAAATCTGATGTGGGCAGCACATGACTTTCCCTGCAGACTTATATTAACGTTCTCTTTATTTTTATTAAACTTATTTCACTTTTAATTCAATTTTCGTTCTCTTTCGGTAACCGGGCTTATTTTCAAAGGTGGCGTAGGGAAAGTACGAAAAACTAAAATATCTCGTGAACGGCTGGCTAGTCCTAGTGTAATGGAGTTGGTCTTATTCTTTTCGTCGTTAAAAATTACGTATTAAATCAGCATTTAATGGATATATTTGAGCATACCCAGTTCTTTAGTTTAGATTTGGACGATTTTTGCGGGCCATTTTGCAAAAAAAAACAGGTCATTTTTTTCCTAATCGTACCAATATCTAATCAGCACCAGGATAACCCACAAGTGACTCATCTACCGAATTTTGTGAAATTCGGTCCATCAGTTTTTCAGTTAGAGTGGATACAAGCTTTTGCGGGCCATTTCGCAAAAAAAGGCGGGTTCTTTTATCCCGAATCGTACCCAAAACTAATCAGCACCAGACTCGCTCGCAAGTAACTTACCTACCAAATTTTGTGAAATTCGGTCCATTAGTTTTTTAGTTAGTGTGGATACAAAATCTGCACAGACAGACAGACAGACACACAGACAGACAGACACACAGACACACACACACAGACGTCACGTTAAAAATAGTTTTTTCGTATTCTAGAGGTCTTGAAACGTGTAGATCCGTCGAAAACTCGAGTTGCGATTTTCGGCATGATTCCAATACTTTCCCTATACATTACCATGTATTGCTGGGAAAGTAAAAAGTACTTTCTGTATAACTATTTTTTGACGAACTTACTTAAGATGCTAGTAAATGTAAAAATTGTTTGTGATAAAAATCGTCGATTTTCATTTGTGAAAGAGGAGTAACTTCAAGGAGATCAGATCACATTATTGGTAAAGTGAGTTTTGTAAATGAAAACATAAAATCTCAAAACTTTGAACTTATTTATGTATTAAGTAGTGATAATTTGGCAGATATGTTAACTAAAGCTGTAAGTAAAGACATACTGTTAAGATTTAAACAAACGCTAAATGTTATGTTATGTTTCTAAATTCGTAAAAATGTTAACTGAATTAAAATCACGGAGGGCGCCTTGTTAAAAATACTTTTTGCTTAAGAAAACTGCAAGTTAACCTTAAAGGAAAACTGTAACTGTGGACCGTAACTGGAGAAAGTGTCAAGGATAAAAAGAGGATGAGATAGATCGTTACGGGGATAAAAAAAAAAAAGCTGTATGGTAGTGTATAGGTAGTATGGAATATTATTGTCGCAAGACATGGATTTTGTTTTATTATGTAACCCTAGATAGGTGTTTTAATTTGTTAATAAATGATTTAAGCTATTAAAGATGCCTCTACATGTTTAAATAATCGCTACTCAAAAACCCTACAGTTCTTCAATATCTCCACATTTGCACTGGTTTCATACAGATTAATAAAATTGTCTCTTTTAAAACCGTTATTCAGTGTTACTTTCATCTTTTGCATGTAGACAAAAATGCTTTGTATTGATTTTGCATTGACATTTTTTTTATCTCTTTTCATCTTATTTCAGGACACAAGATATCTCCCATACGTCAGCCTCCGAGACATGTCTCATCGTATAGCGTCAGTGGAGTTTCCTATACACCTGCATAACAAAATCTGATGTGGGCAGAACACGACATTCGCTTCAGGTTCAAATTCATTTTCTTTCCCTTCTTTCAGAATCCATTGAATTGGTAAAATACGGTAACTCTTATATTTTGCGAGGTAAAATATGGTAACTCTATAACTTCTCGAGATAAAATACGGTCACTTTAATTCTTCTCGAGTTATTGGTCTGATCCATAACTTCAAGTCTTGTATATAAATGTTTATTTGAAAGTAGTGTTTCTTCATAAGTAATAATAATGTCCCTTAATTTTCTCTCGGTAAATGCACATACAATCGACCATTTCAGTACTTAATGTCACAACTTAAGTATAGCACAGGATAATTTTGAATACTATGATGCTCAACGTTTCACTTTTACGCTTTTCAACAACAAAACATGTGTTCCTCCTTTTATCCCCCGCATTCTTTTCACGTAACAATCACTCGAATTACGCCCACAAGCACTATCACTTTCTTCTACGCCGCCACAACAAATTCCAAACAACACCTACTCTCAAAACAGATCTGCAAAAATATCTCACGGGTTGTTTACGTCACCTTCCCAAATCCGCCACCTCAATTCTCACAACAATGCTCAGATTTGAGGGGCGGAGGGTCCGATGCGGAATTAGTACAGAGTACATAGAAGTACTTCGCTGGTGGTCTGTACTTAGCGGCGTGATAATGAGCGCCAAATTAAAGGGTACTTGACGATTAAGTCTAAGTATTGTTTGTTACCACACGCGCTAGCTAACACGCCCGGTCGATTTCGAGGTGATTTTAAGCGCCCCGAAAAGTGCCTTTTAGGAGTGGAATTATACTTGAAAATGGTCTCATTAATGCCTTGGTGGTTGATTAAGGAGAACAGGGGGGTTCGGGATCGTGGGATAGGCTACAGTGATGGGTTACGTATAGCTGGGAAAACTGTAGATTTTAAGTTTGTAGAAAGAAGGCGAAAATACTGAAAATGCAATATTTCTTTTGTTATACATTTTAGCAGTGTTTTTTGTAAAAAAAATTCTTTAAAACATCTATGTCTCACGATCTTCTATAGATAGAGATTAAGTGATGACTGATATAGATTCAGAAACAAATTCCAGAAGTATGGGAGTCATTAAGAATTTCCACTACCTGCTCTTTTCCGCTTTGTGATTCAAATTTTTTCATTTTACTTATAGAACGTAGGTACTGACTGATATGGATTGCGCATCAAATTTTAGATGGGTGGAGGGTCCACTAACGATTTTCATTTCTGGTTCTGGAGATGTAACCTCCTATTCAAAAATTTGAATTTTTCTTGCAAACTATGTCTCAGGTGCGAATGCAAATAAAGCTTAGATTATAGCTGATGTAAATTCCGCATCAAATTCTGTAGAAAGTAAGAGATCCACTAAGGTTTCCCATTTCCAATTCAAAAAATTTCCTTGAAACAACTATTTCTCAGAATTGGCTATCGATAGAGATTGGACAATAATTAATATGGATTCAGCATCAAATTCCAGAGAGTTTGGGGGTTCACTAAGAATATCCATTTTTGGTTCTGGAGACGTCACTTCCGGTTTTGTGAAAATTCGTATTACTGTACGAAATAAGCTTGAAAAATATAGGAATAATATGCTAAATATAGTGTTTTTGCACTGGTATTGTTTAGAGTAGTTTATTGTAATGCTCGGAAAAATGTCGAGTTCTTGAAACTGAATTGTGGGAGTATCGAGTACTTCCCAGGAGAGATGACTTTAATATATTTAAATGGTCTCTGTTATTTTAATTCAACTTTTCACAAAACATTTTAAAATATATAGAAAACCAATACTTGTAATTTTCCTATGGGATCAAAACTATGATTTGATCACATGAATCCCAAAGATCACGACATGTTGATCGAAACAATTTCTCTTCCATTGTGGGATGTTCGAGTACATCCTTGGGAAGATAATTTTTATTTAATATTTTATTTAATTAATATTTTATTTAATTTTTATTTAATGATTTTTATTTAATTAATATTTTTAATGCTCACTGTTCTTTTGGTTCAACTTTTCATAAAACGTTTTAAAATATGAAATCAATATTTGACATTGCTCCATGTGGTCAAAGCTATGGTATGATCACATACATCACAAGGGTCATAATATGTTGATCACAACAACTTTCTGACGAACCACGTTGTTACAGTCGGTAGACTGCCAAATTCGAATCTTAATTATTGGACTTCTAAGGAGATACCTTTAATACTTTTAATGCTCTCTGTTCTTTAGCAACTTTCCACAAAATATTTTACAATATATAGAAAATCAAGGATTGTCATTTTACCATGGTTTTAAACTATGATTTAATAACATGGATAACAAAAATTTTAACATGTTAATCACAACAACTTTCTCTGGCACCTGGGTCGCTCAGTCGGCAGATCTCGAAACTCGTTGGACGTTAGAGTTACTTCCTGAGAAAAAGAGAGGATGATTTCACACTAACCCCAGAGCATTATTGAAGACCATGTAAAGAACCTTGCTACCCCAACCGGAAATCGAACCCTGAATCTCCTAACTGGCAGTCGACGCTCTACCGTTGAGCTACTGGGACGAAACCCTACCTTTTTACCTTAGGTTAGCCTCCAGACAATGCAATTTTTACCCAAGTTAGTATCCTGCGTGGTCATTATCCTCTCACTTTGAAACCGGCGCTCAATCTTCCACAGTCCACTGAATCTGTACTAGTAGTGCTAGGATTACTTTCAGACATCCGACATCTTAGACCTAAATAAAAGTTCGTTTGGCGGGATGGTAGACCTTTGTGTGACTCCTGAGTGCAGGAGGTATCCTTTCCCGGCAGTGCAGCTAGCTACTCTAAACCCACTATGTGAGTCGCAAGGTTTGGGGGCCTTCAGATATCCGACATCTTTGCACTAACCTACAGGGTTAATTTGTTCGGGAGCCATTGTAAAGAACCTTGCTATCCCTTGCTATGAACCTTGCTATAGGAATCGAACCCTGGATCTCCGAACTGGTCAACCGACTCTTTACCGTTGATCTACTGGAACAAAACTGCAAGCCCTTATCGTCGAAGTTGACTCTGCAACCCTAGATTACAAAATGAAAGATGATATAGGTAAAATTTATCCAAGCTTACTAGATAAGAAAAATATGTATTATTTTAAGCCGTAAATGCTTAGCCTTGAGAGGAGGGGAATGATGTAGCTCACTGATAGCTCAATAAGAGTCCTGATCTCAAAATCTAAAAGTCAAAAATTCGTGTTACTGTCTGCGATTGATATCAAGCATATTAATTATTTCCATATTGAGAAAATAAATGTGAGAGGAAATATACACACATTTCTGCACTATAAAATATTTGAAGGAATACTCAATTCAAGCAAGGCAGTATCAAGAAATTGCATACTGTCAAGAGGAGATAATTTCTTGATAGATATGTTAAATCTGGAACAAGCACCAATTTGGATTAAAACTACTGATTCCATAGTCTCGAAAATATGTTCTAAATAAGCCTAAAGTAATTATAAATATGGATTCATTCTGGATATGACTACAGGATATATTTACAACAAGATTTTTTCTTGTCCACTATTTACTTTACTAGAATATAGTCATCAGTCCAGTCCATGTAGTTTTATAGTTTTTAAACTCAAAACTACATTTAAGGTAAAAACTCTACATAAAGTACTAACTGTTCATGTAACAAACTTATATACTAATTATAACTGAAAATACCACCATATGAGATATTGGTGCACACATTCTCTTCAAACTCTACCTGGATTGAAAACAGTATTCCTGCAATGGGTGCCATGCACAAAAGTAAGGATATAAAAGTTTTTAAACTCATTTTGAAAAACGAAAAGTAAGCAAGAAGTGCTCACCGTTCATATTACAAGATGATAAACTAATTATAACTGACAAAGGCTGAACGTGTGTGAGGAATCTGTGTATTCAATCTCTTCAAGCTCTGCGTGGAATGAAAAAGTATTGTTGGAATGGATTCTATGTACAAAAACTGCGATTTCTATACATTGTAAACAACTACACATGTATTGATTACTATACAGAAGCATAGAAACAAAGCAAAAAATTAGCTAATGCAATGATCACCAAAAATTCCAGTAAAATTAACTTAGTAAACAAAAACTTTCAGAAACGCCCCAAGTCCCCTATGAAACATAACGGAACTTTGGCAGTCAGTGGCCTCTTAATACCCAGACCACGTAAGAACCATATTTCATTTTATTCCCATCCCAAAACTCATTCATCAGTCTTCGACAAATGGAGTAATATCCGCTGCTACAGTTTTAACACTTCTCGTATCTTCTTTCTGAAGAAGTGTGGTCATCCATTTATGCTCCAGGTAATCGTGAACTGTAACTGACAAAAGACTAACTGTTCTTCCTGGCGTATTAATTAGTTATTGTTGCTCTTCTGAGTACAATAGAGATGATTGAGATGTTCTATGTAAAACTTTTGTCTTTAATTTTGCGGGCAATTTACCGTTGAAAAGAAGTATTCTCACGATCTTTGCTTCTTTGGAGCGAAAATCACGATTTTGGTGTGAAAAGAATTAGGTCATGGCAATAAATTTTGTATGTCGAGGTATTTGTTTGGTGATGCTTTCCGTGGGGGGGGGGGGATGCAATCAATGCTCTGTGCCTCAAAATAAACAGCAATAAAGGAAATTATGTTTTCTTCAAAAGAAATTACAGGATAATTATGAACGTGTTTGGATTTTCTTACGTATTGATTGTGTTCCATAATCAATATGTCGATCAGAGGCCAAATAATTTACAATGTTTTTTATTAGCAATTATCTAAAATAATTAAGTAATGGCAGAGATTTTAAAAATAAATAAGGATACAACAAAGCTATAAAACACAAAATTAAATTTCTAAGATAGAGTTTCTGTTGTGACCAATAGTATCTACAAACAGTGTTTGTTGTTATTCTTATATATTCATTATAATAAATACAATTTATTATTATTGATTACACAGATAGAAAAAATTCATTAAATAATTATTTTTTCCAAACATGCATTTTTAAATGTATACATGTAAAATTTCACGGAATCTTGCTTGTTCTGCTGTGGTATTAGCACTGTTGAATAACATTCCTTTAACTCCCTGAAATTTCAAAAACATCAAAATATTAATCCAATACTGCACTTTATCAATTTTGATAAGTTATTTTATAAGTTACTGTCCAACAGCATTCAATTGCAATTTATTTGTTTAACCGTACTGGATTTAAACACAGCTAACATAAGCATTATTAATAGTATCCAATGCTGTTAAATGACAGATAGAGGCATAAGGAAAATTTGACAAAGATCTTTGTTGAATTATTAGCATGCAATTCTGCAAGTTTTTAAGTTATTAATGATTCAAATCAAATGTAAAATTTTGATCTTTTTCAATCCTTCATCTATAGGTATGTATCACTTGCAAATACATATTTAACATTTTATTCAGTATAAAAAATAAAACTCGGTTTAAACTTGATTTTAAATTAATAAAATCCTACAGATTTTAACTATGTTAAAAATAATTCATTACTTGATAAAATCCTATATATTAAATATTAATAAATTACATTAAAGCATCACGTCTTAAATTTAAATATAAAATTACTTTAAAAATAAATACTTTATTCTCGCTAAAAGACGTTAAAACATATTTTATTAATATGATTTTATTAATGCCTTTTAAAGAGAATAAATATTTTTATTTTTAAAGTAGTTTTATATAGTCATTACATGTAATTATATAATGTTTAAAGATGGATTTCATATGAATTATTTTGTTGTAAATAAAAACATCTTGTTAATTTTTTAACTTAATTATTGTTAATATTTTAATTTAAATTAAACATGCAGGGTTAATGCAGATTATCATAGAAATAAATATAGAATTTTTTTAACCAATGTCGAGGAAATATTAGCATTCAGAACGAATTCTCATTGAATGTAGTTACATATATTTTTTAATATATCATAAGCATATAGATATTTCGTAAAATACTAGATAAAATTCGGACATAATACTGATTTGAAAATACTTATGTGAATGCAGCTTTAGAAATCTTTAGAAAAAAACACCAAATTCATTGATGGATTGTTTTTGAAAATCGTTTTCTATAATTGCTAAGCTGAATGAATATATCAAGTCTTCTCCGGGACGAAAAATCAAATCCCGACCACAGAAACGTGAAATCAAAAGTGCTTCACTAACTTAACTATACAGAAGTGGAGTATCGAATTCTCATCGCCCAAGTATCAGGTAGTGACTTTGGAATCTTTAGGAATCATTTCTCTCTACCTCTCTTGTTTTACTTTCTTCATGTTCGCTCTCTCTCTTTCTTTCTCAAGTTTTCGTCCCATATTTCCTTTCTTTCTATTTTCAACTCCGTCTTTCCCTTTTCTCTTTCTCTCTTTTTTCCTCCCCTCTCTCTCTTTCTTCTTCTCTCTTTCTCCTTCTCTCTCTCTTTTTCACCTTCTGTCCCTCACGCTCTGTTTTCTTCTCTTTCTCTCTCTCTCTTTCTCCTCCCCCGCCTTTACTTTTTCTCTCTCGTACACCCCCTCCTCTCTCTTTTCCCCTCTTATCTTCTTATTTCACTCCCTCCCCGTCTCTTTTTGACTCTCTTCTGCTCTCTCTCCTTTCATGATTTAGGCCCACCACCCACTCTTTTACTCGTCTCTCTCTTTTGTTCCTTCTCTCACTCTCACATATCATTCCTTGTTCCCTCTCTCCCTCTTTCTTTTTGCCCTTTGTCTCCCCCTCTTTCTCCTTATCCCTCTTTTACTCTTTTTACGTTTAGTCACATTTTAGGACTCACGCAATCTTTATCTCATACCCAGAATTTACCAAATCGCTCAGGCACTACTAGGTAGTGACTTTGGAGCCTTTAGGAATTATTTTTCTCTACCTCTCTTATTTTACTTTCTTCATTTTCGCTCTCTATCTTTCTTTCTCAAGTTTTCGTCCCATATTTCTTTTCTTTCTCTTTTCAACTCCGTCTTTCCTTTTCTCTCTCTCTCTATCTATCTATCTATCTCTCTTCCTTCTTTTCTTCTCCCCTCTCTCTCTTCTTCCCCTCTCTCTTCTTTTCCTCCTCTCTCTCTTTATCTTCTTCTATCTTCCTCTTTTTTTCCTTCTCTCTCTCTCTTTCTCCTTCCCCGCCTTTACTTTCTCTCTCTCCAAACCCTCCTCTCTCTTTCACCCTCTCACCTTCTTATTTCACTCCCTCTCCCGTCTCTTTTTGACTCTCTTCCCCTCTCTCTCCTTTCATGATTTAGACCCATCACCCACTCTTTTACTCATCTCTCTCTTTTGTTCCTTCTCTCACTCTCACATATCATCCCTTGTTCTCTCTTTCTTTTTGCCCTTTGTCTCCCCCTCTTTCTCCTTCTCCCTCTTTTACTCTTTTTACGTTTAGTCACATTTTTGGACTCACTTAATCTTTATCTCATACCCAGAATTTACCAAATCGCTCAGGCACTACTAGAAAGTTCTACACGACCAATTAATACCCTAGCTTCGGATGATATCACACGAATATTTAATTTTTAATATATATTTAATAAATGCATGATAGCAAAACTTGTGTGATATTTTTTGTTTTATGCTCAATTTTTAAATGTTGTGCATTAAATCTTTGGTAAATTCACTGTTATTTGAATATTTTTATGTTCTTAGCATATACAGTGACCGCCGCTTATAAGAAACACGTTCGTTTCGCTCGTTTTGTTTCTTATAAGCAGTTGTTTCTTAAATCCGGAAATTTTTTAAATATCGTTCTTCCATTGTAAATACTAACTATTGAACACAGTTTTACAGAATTTAAAAGATAAATGTATATAAGTAAAATATTAGTACGTACATAATACATTTGTAAATTAAGTTTTGCATTCAAAAATATTTCTCATTTTACAAATTAAGCCTTACAACTTAAATTATTATCTATATGCATATAGTATGCAGTTAAATAAGAATAAAAAGTAAAACTCATAGGTCGTTCATTTATGTATAAGAGCATAGTACATTTTCATACATACCGTAATCTATTACTGAAGAATAGCAAAAAACTTATCCAGTATTGTTTGTGCTAACGAGTCTGTGATTAGTTTACGTACATCCATTTCTAAATCATAAAACAGTCCATAAACTTTTTCTGATGCCCCTCTGTGTTCAAGAGTTTTTCTAATTATAGTTAGGGCTTCTCGCGACTGTTTGGCTGTAGGAAAATTTTCTTCTTGTGGAACGTCGTCTTCATTTTCTTCTTCATTGCAAACATTCTGAATTTCCGCACTATGTCATCATCATTGTTTTCTTCAGATGTTTGTAAATTTTCGTCGATGTGAATCCATTCTTCGAAAGGTGCTTTAAATTCTTCTTCATCTTCTGCTGGTATGGCAACATTATTTTTCAAAAATCCTGCTTTACGGAAGCAATTAAAAATGCATATGTCAGAAACTTTTTTCCATGCGCCTGCGATCATATGGATAGCATCAAGCAAGGTTGTTTTCTTGCTTATTGACTACACGGAGGTGGAGAATCATACTTTTTAAGTAAACTTTGCTTTTCAAGCAAAGTAAGGGTTTGCGGCATGCTTCACTAGCAAAACATAAAATGACTAACTAAAGCTGTACGAATCTTATTTGAGTGCATAAGCAAAGATGCCTTTCCTTATCAGTACGTTTCCTTAACTGCCAAAAGATTAAAGCTCGTTTCTTACTGGTTTGGGGTTGTACTCCCCAAGTCTTTCTGCGGAGAAATCCTCTGTCATCCTTTGTTACATAGCAAACTCCCACCCCCTCCCCGTACGCCCAGAGACAAGAGATAACAACTCGTCCTTCAGTTAACCTTAAACAAATCGATTTTTTTTTTTTTACACCAGCGTCGCAAGGAAATCAACAAATTTTCTGTAGAAAACTGTTTCTTATAAGCGGAATCGTGTTTCTTATAAGCGACACAATTTTAATGTTAAAACGAAGTTTGTATTTGTTTCTGTCGTTTTGAGTCTTATAAACGGCTGTTTCTTATAACCACTGAATCTTATAACCGGCGGTCACTGTATTCGCACAAAATGCAAAAAAAAAAAAAAAAAAAGCATTCTGTGATAACCGTCAAGAATAGTATTTTGTTTTATACCACCGTCTATGCCTAATTTCGTTTGTCTAATGCTCGTCGATCTATTATTGGCACACGCCAATCTTGTCTGTTACTTCTCGTGTCGGATTGGCTGGACTGTCCTCCATTCTGCTTTCGGATTAGCTCTTTCAGGTAAGCCAATCTAGGTCTTAAGTATATAAACCTCACTGTTTCTTCTATTTGTGCCCATTTCTTCTTTTTGACATCGAATTTGTTGGTTCTCTTGCACTAATGAAGGGAATTCAGCGTATCCCCGAAACAACTGTATGCTGCATTTAGTCATATTTGTACTTAAATACGTTGCTAAAGTTTTCATCACCACCGTACTTTGAAAGATTTTAAATTTCTATTTTTTCTCATGTATTTGTATAAAAAGTATTATTTTTACTATTTCAAGATTTAGACAATACATGTTTCTGAACCTTCTGAACACGTTTGGTTCACTTTTAGAATGATGTTCGTCTCTGCATATACGTGTGTGCAAGTGCGGTTTTCCTGTGTAGGTTCATTAGCTGAACAATCACTGCAAGTATATTCCTGAAATTTCATATTTCGATAAATTAATTAAAACCAATTGTAACTAGATGCAGTACTAACACTATAGATTGAATATTATGTAATGCAGATTTAAAAAATCTCTAAATACTTAAATTTAAGGATTCCGAATTTATGTTGTTATTTATATAGATATAATGATAATTTCGGTCAACAGTGCAGCAATAGTTTGTTGTATAATAATAGCTCTAAATTGCTTTAGGAATTGAAATAGTAAAAACTGCATCTATTTTAACCAATCGGCTTAAACACATCTAATGTATTACGCTGACCTGCTGCCAACTTTGAAAATAATCTTTTGAAAAAGATTTTACAGATAGATTAGCTATGAAAGTTTCGACGCAAATATCTTTCACTACACAATTATTGTAAGGTCAGTTTCAAATAAAATCGCCAAAAAACGCTATGTTTCAATTTACGCGACAATAAATTCAATGCCAATATGTTGTGGTAGGATTATTGAAGTAGATAGAAATTAATGGAAAATATGTTCTCTATACTTATCAGAAAAAATGTTTGCAGTTTAGAGAAAAGCATGTGCAACCAGCGTCAATGTAATCTATAAACGTCAAAAGTCTATTGATTTGGAAAAAGATCAAACTATATGAAAATTCTTAATTTTTCAAACTTTTTTTTTCAAAAGTCGAAAAAAATAATAAAATATAATTGTACTTAAATTGTTGAAATAAACATTTGTCTCTCAGAAAGGAATGATTTTATTTGCAGTTGTATTATTATCAGTTCACAGAGGAGTTGCATGGTTTTTATTCATTTAAATCGATAAATTAATAAGCAATTAAATATGTTTACTTTTATAAAATAGGTAAATACCAGGGAAAAATTGAATGAAATAGAGTGAATGCCAGAAAAATAGATAACATTTGAATTAAATGTAAAAGATTAAATACCAGTAAAATTAGATGAGAGAAAACATAAATGAAAAACAGTAAATACCTGAAAAAATATATACCAGAAAATATAAATTAGAATGAGCAAATATTAGTAATATTGGATGGTTGAAAATAAATGAAATAATAAACACCAGAAAAATACATAAACTAAGATATTAAAATAATAAAAAGGGAAACATGTAAGAAACATATTCTGCTTAAATAATGTACAAATATTGGTACATACTGGAGGTTAAAGTCTTCGGACTAAGTACTTCTTAGCTTAATTACATTGCAATCAGTACGTAAGAAACATGATTGAAAAAGAGTAAATGCAGAAAAACGTACTATTGTTTAGAAGTTATCAGAAGTGTTCCTTAAGAAGTTAGATTTTTATTTTCTTTTTCCACATCGAACGCGATAATTCTCGAAACAAGTATCCGTTTGTTCTCCACGGAATTTAGCATGTTTATTCGGTGAAAAGAAAAATCATAATAATTTTCAATGGGATCAAATTATGAGAAAGCTCAAATGGGTTTAATTGTTTTCACACATAATTCAAATTTGTTTTTCTCTAGGGGAAGTTATAAGTTAGATCCATCAAAGGTTTTTAATATAACATATACACCCCATAATTTTCGGTCCAATGGAAACATACCTCGAGTTTTTACTTTTGTGTTATAATAAAAGACGAAGGACTCAAGCATGTTAAATTTACCATCAATCTTTTCATAAAAGGAGTGATGCTCACTTTTCATTTTTATGCACCCGATAATAAACCAAAAAATAAACCAAAAAATAAAAAAACTCATTCTTTGCTCCCCTTTTGATTGACTGAACACCTATTTCCTTCCTTATCAATATACACCGTAGAAACAACGGTAACCAAAAAACGTGGTGGCAAAAAAGCATTAACAGTACTACCGTACAATAAGGGAGTCTCATCAGCCAATCATGATTCCCCCATATTTGACGTCACACCTCAAAAGAGATGAATGGATCTTCTTCTTCTGAATAACGGGCCTTATAAGATGAATAAAGAATATATAACTATGTAATAATTATAGTTCCGAATATGACCTGATGTTCGCAGGGGTTAGGGAAAGGGATGTTTTTATAACTTAAGGTTCACCTTCGAGTAGTAATTGAATTTAACTGCGTGTTCTGGGGATGAAAAGAAGGCTTCTGATTGGTGGAGATGGAGGTCTGTTATTCAGTATGCAAATTGAACATGGGTGTTTGCATCCATTGTTCCGGATTATCGTGCAAAACGGAAGTGGTGCAAATGTCAGAGTTTTTTTTAGTTCTTCATTCCCCCTTTTTAACTCTTCTGACAAGCGCGTGTGACTGAAGACTTTGAGTGATTTGATAGTTCGTGTGAATCTACCGTTTAAGCATTGTAATTTTTAAGGAAAGGTAACTGTTGAGGGATATTATATAAAAGCAAAACCACCGATTGATAGAGAGAATGATTTTTGCTGCATGAAATCTGGAGCACGTTTTAAGATGTTGAATATAATTTTAATGATACCATTTTGGAAAGCTAAGTCTCTAATATGTTGGAACCGCCAACTTGTTCTTTCCTTTGCCTTCACGCTCCCCATCAAAACAAAGATGCTAACTATGTACTCTATAATTTTGATACATCACTCTCTCACTCACTCGCTCAGTTCAGTATGCATATTATACAGATGTATGTAGGGAAGATATAAGATAGATAATATATTGCCCATGTAAAGATTATTTCTAAGCAGCAATATTTATCGATAGGCAACCCTCATATAAGACGGTACTCCAATTTCACATTTTTCCCCCTCTTTAACAATTATTCTAAGAAGAATTATTTTTACATTTGACTAAAATTCTGCGCAGTTAACAACAACGCAAGTTCTCTGCAAGCAGTGTCATTAATTGTGTTGCTGTTATCAACGGTGACCTACCTCATTTGGGTTCAGGTTATCAGCAGGTCCAGAGGGAAATGTATTTAGCACAAATTTAAGTACAAATTTGTTTTAAATCACTGTGTGCGTATATTTAATTTATACATAATTACATTACATTATATACATAATATAAAAGTTTGTGAGTATAGGTAGTTAGAAACGTGAGTTAGAAAATAAAGAAGCACCATTTTAAGCCCCTGTAATCTTAACAATCTTTCCAGTAATGATGCTCCCTCAATCTATTCGAAAAAAGATAATTCGCCTTCAAAATGATGACAGTGATGAAGAATAAATAAAGAAACGTTAAACAAATATGTGAGTAAGTAATAAAATTATGTTTTCCTTAAAAGTCGTTTTAGCTTTTAAAATAAACATTTGAAACCGAATGTCCATTTATGTATGTATGTGGAGTATCATATAACACTTTTTTCAATAACACGGAACGCAATCATCACATTTGTATGAATTTTATGTCTCGTATAACACGATTTTGAATAACACGGAGCTAATGAACCGTGTTATTCAAAGGTTGCCTGTATATGTATCCATATGAAAGTATGCTTATATAATAATTTTTTATATCCAGTGCTTGGCAAAAAAATTTGAAGTCTGCGAGTGCTTGCGGGTGATAAAAGTTTACGTACCATTATACGTACCATATTTACCCCTGTCCTATTATAATCTTTCTAAAATCCGATCCTCCAGTAAAAAAAAAATGATGAATATTCAGACAAACTGCTGTCTCAGATAACAAACATCTTTGAAATGACAAGTACTGATGGAAAATAATTGTAGTTTATTAGATAAACAATTATCTCCAGTTCAGCTAAGTTCATTCCTTGTGCATGTTTGTAAATAAATTTAGCCAATTTTCAATGAATGAGTATTGACATACAGGCATGCTGGCTTGAAAACATAGTGCAAGGGCTGTAAATCAAATCTGTTGCCTACTTTTCATTTTCGGAGCTTCTTGCTTCAAGTTCATCGTGCTAATAAACTCCCCCTTCCTAAAAAATCATTTTTTTTTACTTTTAAAATAAACATTTGGAAGTTAAAATAAACGTTTTTACTTTTAAAATAAACATAACCCCTTTATGTATGTACCTGTAGTATCGAATAACACGATTTTTAATAACATGAAACACACTCATCACATTTGTATAAATTCGAAGTCTCCTATAATACGGTTTTGAATAACACGGAACAAATTAACCGTGTTATTCAAGGGTTCCCTGTATATATATAACGGAAAGTATGTTTGTCTGTCTGTCTTTCGAATATAATTCAGCGGTTTTTAACGAATTTATTTCAAATTTTATATGGTTATTCTCAACTTCATTGGTCGTACCCCGTCACACGTTTCACGTATCTAGGACCAAGGATTGTCGAGATATAAATAAAAAACACAAAATTAAATCTTCCATAGAATAATATCATGTTGGCTATTATTATCTGAAATTTTATTTGAAGAAAATGATATCATGTTGCTTAGCAATAAGAGTAAAAACAAATGTGTTTATTCCGTAAACAAGTTTTAGTTTATTTATACGATTTAAATGACAAATTGATATGAAATTAATTTTATAATTAAGCTGTATTATATTTTCCATCGCATTCTATCCGTTACGTACTTTAAATGCAAGACTACGAGAATTGTTGATATATTCAATTGATACTTTCAATCTACTATTTTTTTCACAGAAAAAGAGTAGGGTGTGTGTGGAGAGGGAGGGGGGGGATTTTTAAAAATCGCATTTTCTACTATGGTTAAACGTTTGTTGAAATGTGATAAAAAATAGCACGGGTATATCTAACTTCAAAATCTACCTGTGAATATATCTTTATAAAGCTAGAACAGAGATTCTTAATATTTCTGTTTAAGTAAATTAAATATATAAACGGTATTACATTTTAGTTATATCAGTTACGTCCATGAAATATGTGATTACGGTAATTTTTTGGAAAAATATTTTTTTTTCAATTTATATATTTCGGAATGTATTTAATATATTGTTGCAATGGTGTAAAATACGGCTCGGGAATAACTTTTGCTACTATTTTAGAGCCTTCATTTTATCATATAGTTACCAAACTTCATATTTGTGTATCTTCAGTGTAAAAAGTACACTGGCTTACAAACAAACCATGATGGGTTTTTTTTGGGGGGGGGGGGGGGTTGCAGATTTGTCCGCTTTATTCATTCTTTTTTATAGGAGAATCAAATTCCATGTCTTAATGGATTTTTTAAAGCAATATGAATACGTTTAGAATTTACACATATTTTAAATCACGAACGTAGCCAAGTACAATTTGCTAGTGATATTATAAAACTATGTTTTACTGTCGTTAATACAGAAAATTGCATTATTTCTCTTAATAGAAAACAAATTATTCAATTAACACCTGGACAAGCAAATTCTTAACAGACGAAATTCACGCTGACACTTCCTTTTACAACACACTACTGAACTTGACTAAATAGGAAGCCATTTCTTTGAATCCATTTCCGCAAAATAAAGCCAACTCAACTTATGAGTCTGGCCATTGTTCTAGGCGGTGGTTAATCCCCAGGAGGCAGCCCCACAAAGGCGCATCTAAAGTGGTGTCGAGTTTTCTAAACCATCACAGTATATTTAATTGATCTATGTTCTGCAGAAAATCACAGATAGGCCGTCTATTTTTCTTGGAAAGGAAAAATTATATACACCCGTTATGAGGACTGGGTATTTATAAAGTTAGGTTTATATTCAAGTAGTCACGAATACCATTAAGATGTTCTTAAAATCTTAGGGCTTGTACAGGGGTCAGCCCAAATTTCCGGTATATTGGGTTGGGTAGGGTAATATTAGTAGTAAAAATGCTTTTTCTAATATTTTTCTGGATAACTAACACGTTTATTTACAAGTACAATGCCAACAGAAACAATATACAACAAATAGTTCGATCACAAGATGACTAAACAGCTGACAGGTAAAGTAAAACAGCAATTAAATCCTCCACTAATTTCACAGAACAACAAATACTATTCTCAAAACATTGACGTATCTCACAATTCAATGTTGCTCGTATCACATCCACTGCTCTCCAACTGAGCTATTTTGGCTCCCTTTATATATTCTCCATGAAAACTTCCAAAAGGGGCTCGCATCTTTTCGGCCAAATCTAGCAACCCTGTCAAGAATGTTCCAATATGGAAACCCTGCATTGGCGTAATAGGAATGGCTGCCTGTAAAGGTTTGATTCAAAACTGAAACTTCAGATGTAATCAACCAAATGGTAATTTTCTTGAAAATACTTCCAATTGAATTTCGGGCTAACTCTCTCAAAATACTTTTTAAGCAAACTCCTTAAAAGCTCCTTAAATCTGTCAAGGAACGAGGACAAGGAAGCGAAAGAGCTAGAATAAGGAGGCTAAAGTAATAAGGAGACTGAAGAGCAAGGTTAAAGAGGCTGAAAAGCATGTAATATCAAGAGTAAAAAGATCAAGAACAAGAACGGTGAAAAACAAGGATGATCAAAACAAAGGATAATCAAAAACAAGAATGCTCAGTAACAAGGAATTAGGAGCAAGGAAGATTAAGAGCCAGTAAGCTCAATAGCAAAGAAGATCAATAGCAAGGAAGATCAAGAACACGGAAGTTTAAGAGCAATGGAAGATCTCAAGCAAGGAAAAAGTCAAGTGTAAAGGAATATCAAGAGCAAGGAAGATAAAGAGCAAACAATCTCAAAAGCGAGTGAGTTCAAGAGCAAGAAAGATCAAGAGTATCAATCTCAAGAACAAGAAAGATCAAGAGTATCAATCTCAAGAACAAGAAAGATCAAGACCAAGGAAACTCAATCACGAAGAAATTTGTACAGTATACACATATGCAGCAGAAAAACAAAACTTCAATTTCCAACAAATGCTACTGCAAAACGACATTCTGTAAATTCTGTAAACGTAAGCAGTAGAAAATATTGCATCATTTTATTCTGTAACAAACTAAATGTGAAACTTTTATATACACTTTTTTTATTTCATGATACATTAAATTGAATTTAATTACAGAATATAATATAAATAATTTTCTAATATAACATCAATTTTGCATTTTTAATACATTTTCGTTTTATTTGGCAACTCATGCATTTAAAAACTTTTTAGCTTCTGAAAATACCAAAAATCTAAAACATCTCAAGAACTGGTAACCCTAGAATCATGGGGTTAGTCTTATTGGCTTCATTGTCAAAATTTGCATGAAGAACATGTGCTAATATATTTTAGCAATTTCAGTCATTCATTTCAGATTTAAAGATGTTTGCTTACCATATCGTAAAAAAGGGCGTTGGTTCTGTTTTTCAAAATCATGCCAAACTCTAATCAGCATCAGGATAACTCACAAAGGACTTAATTAGTAAATATTAAAACATTTCATCAAATTGTTTTTTAACTGCAGTAAAAAACGTCTTCAATTCCTCAAAATTTCAGAACTTAATGTCTCGAGAATGGTATATCTTGCAATAATAAGATTGATCTTATTCTTTTTGCGTATAAAACAAACATTTAATTGATACATTTGAGCATATGTATAGTCTTTTATCTTAAATTTTGACGATTTTTGCTGACCATTTCGAAAGAAAAAGCAGGTTATGTCTTTCAAAAATAGCGCCGAAATCTAAACAGCACTACGGTAACCCACAAGTGACTTATCAACCAAATTTTGTGAAATTTGGTCAATTAGTCTTTCAACTAGAGTAAATACATACATTGTAAGGACAGACGCACAGACACGCACACACAGACGTCACGCTTAAAATAGTTTCTTGGGTTCTAGAGTGCTCGAAACGTGTAAATACTTCGAAAACCCGAGTTGTGATTTTCAACACGATTCCAATACTTTCCATATACATTACCGTGAATTCTAGGGAAAGTAATAAAAATTAGAGACGTGCTTGCTGGGATTCGCAATTTTGCTTGTATGGAACTGGAACTATATGACGGTTCCGCGAGAGTCCGTTAAGATCGAGTTTCGTTGCATTTTATTTCACGTGGACTGTCATACGAAACTTAATAAACATGTAAAATTTCTCTTCGCAGTTATTTCAGAGGAACAAAAAAAAATCTAAAGCAGTAAATCAAAGGAGACGGAAGGAAGGGGCATTTCCCGAAGTTCCGGAAGATTTTATGCTCGGCTGGTTCGAAACATTACAGTCTTGTGCCGTATAATGATCAAGTCCTGAACGGAACTCTGAGATACTTCCGGCGCTTACGTCTTAACAGGGAGAAACATTTTCCTTCTACTGTAAAACTCGTATTTGAAGATAACCACTCGGAAAGTAGTTAACATTTTACAAGTATGTATTTAATCCGCAAATAGTCATTTATCACATTTCGTGGTGTTTATGAGGAACCCCGATGTCCAACTAACGAAAAGTTACTTTTTAAATAACTAAAAAACTATTTTATCACAAATATATATACTATTAATTTTAGAGTGTGAATCTTCTCAAAATATTTTTTTCCATCAACTTGCAAGAAGAACAAGTGGTCTATAGCTGCCTGTGGTCTGTGCGATAGCGCTCAGACTTACAAGAACTAGTGACTGAGGGAATCCATCGTAATGATCTTATGGACTTGGTCTAGGATATTCCTAGACCATAAGGTTTAGAAACAACATTCATTTTAGTTTAAAACATAATGTCTGAGTGTCCCCCGGTCATATTGTTGTTGTTTGCATGTCTCTGTGCGATAGCGCTCAGACTTACAAGAACTAGTGGCTGAGGGAATCCATCGTAATGGTCTTATGGACTTGGTCTAGGATATTCCTAGATCATTAGGTTTAGAAACAACATTTATATTAGTTTAAAACATAATGTCTCAGTGAGTGGGTGTGCCATAGGGAAAAAACCAACCGACACATACCTCTACAAAATTTGGTACAGGGATAATTCCCAACATGTTCTCATGAGGTTTTTTTTAAAAATTATATTTAGTTTTTAAGCTATTAATTCGCTTTTAAGTTAACAATTAATTAAATTTTAGGTTATTAATTTCGGCGACTGTCTTCGTGCGACAGTTCACGCGAAAATAGCTGTTATTTTAAATAGATTTAGATTAAAAATGCAACATTCTAACTTTCTTAACCTCATAGATATATTCTTCAAATTGGCTTTCTAGACATATTTCTTTACTAGGGCTAATCATACAATTACATAAGGCTATGCAAAAATCGTGCAATTTTGATAATAATTATGTGAATTAGATCGTATTCTGCTAATAATTACACGATTTAGAATTTTATTTAAAGGGAATTCTTTTTATTTTAATAGAATATTTGAAAAGTCCATTTTAAAAAATGTATTTGGCAAGAGGATTGCGTACATAGAACAAACCATCGTCAGCTTACTGAAGACATACATGATCTCAGACATTTTTTAAATACCGACCGAAAACAGCTAATCATATACAGAACTCAATTATAGAGGACTCATATAGAAGAAAATTCCGGCTATAGTCAACCAAATTGTAACGCAGATTTCTCTAAAAACTGTTTCCAATTCAGCTCCAGACAAACTCTCTCAAGAGGATTTTTAAACGAACCCCTCAATACTGTGCTGTCGAAGAGCAAGGAAGCTTAAGAGCAAAACATATTAAAGTCAAAATTATTTTATGATATGAAAAGAAATATTAGGGAAAAATACTTCTTCGTAAAATAGTTTGTAAAAAACCTTGCTGTCCCAACCGGAAATCGATCACTGATCTTTGTACTGGCAACCCAACGCTTTACTATTAGGCTATACTGGGACTTTAGCTATACTTCCTATACTGGAATTGCAAGCTCTTGTCGTCAAAGTGAACTCTACATTCTCCTCCCGCAAATGCCAAATTGGCGTGCAACTTGGCAATCTGACAAACCACCTCCAGCTGTTTTTACTTAAGGTTAACCTTCTGATACTACTACTTTTACACAGATTATAGTATTTTGCACGGTCATTGACTACCCGATTTGAAATCGACGCCCAATTTGCCAGAGTTTACTAATCATACTAGGGTCAGACGCCCTCCACCCCCCATATCACCGAAGATCTATGAATATCACTGCACTGACCGGCAGGGTTAATACGGTCAGGCGCCAATCTAAAGAACGTTGCTGCCCTAACCGGGAATTGAACCACGGATCTTCATACTGGCCAGTCGGCGCTCTACCGTTGAGCTAATGGGACGCAAGTGCAAGCTCTCATCGTGGAAAGTGAACTCTGTAAGTTATTGAACTAATCGACCGTTTTCAATAACACATTCTTTAGCTTTTGAAGTTAGGTCCATAAATTATTCATATATAATATTTATCCTCCTACACATACACCAGGAAGAACGAAAATTAAAATGCTTTTTTCTTTTTTTCGCATGACCGCTTATAGCTTGAAAACGTCTCAATTTACTTATGAATGTCTGTAGTTTCTTAATCTTAATTGAAAGAAGATTATGGGTAAAATGTTTCAGATCTTATAAAAATCGAATTCAAAAATTCTAAAAAAAAAAAGAAGAAAAAAAACATTTTTCAATACAATCGTATGAGAAAGTAGAAATTCGTAGTCTTCGGAAATCTTTTCAGCATTAACAAAATATTTCCCTGGAATAAACCAAGTTTTCTCAAACTTTGGCAAGTCTTGAATACATGGAAAAGTGAAGTGAACCGTTCTTCCGCCTTATATAAATTACCCACATTTCTTCTTTCTTAAACAGAATCTTTCTTTGGCTGACACTCAAGGACAGGGGAGATACAGACCACCAACACTCTTCCCAACGGCACCAATGTATCTCACCTCTTCACTTTGATCCACCCGCATAACCACCCACCAATCACACCTTCTCACTTTCGGAGACAGTTTTTCGCAACCAGATCACCAATTTCCAACACCGCGGTAGCCAAAATTGATTCCAAATTGTTACCTTTGCTGATATTCTGTTTACTTTCGCTTTCCTCTGCTAAGTGTAAAGAAGGGGGTGTGAAATGACGCCTGCGATACGATATCTGTCATTGTAGTTGAGTACCGACTCATGGTCATGCTTGAAGCACTCCCAGAGGATGGTGTTTAAGTCGGACGTCAGAACCTCTAAAACGCAAAGAGACAGATATTTGCAATAAATCAATCTTAGAAACTACTGATTTTAGAAAAATGTACGGTGGTGTGCTTTCAAATCGTTCCAGAAATTTGAATAAAATAGATATTTTGTTTGATATCTTACGTTAGTTTTTATTAGATTTTATATAACTCATGCGTGTCTATATAGTTTCATTTTATTTTCTTGCACGACAAAGTTATATATGGAAAAAGTATTACTTTTCTCTAATTGTTTAGAGTACTGACAGATGATCTAAGCTGTCGCTTAAGGCTCCTGTCGCTAAATAGAGGTGCAGATAGGGCCGTTTTTAATTATCAGAAAAGTAGGCAGATTCTGAGAGCCCACGAAGCTTTGGGAGCCCATCATCCTTGCTCAATGTACCATTTTTTCACTATAAAGTTTTTATGAGGACCCTAGAGTTTACTTTTGCTTAGGAGCCCCAGTAACTGCAAGGCGACCGCTGACGCAGAATCATTTTCCATTTGTTAAAGGGATAATATGGGGCCCCCAAACTTATTACCGCTTAAGGCCTAAATCAGCTACTGACTGGTACTCTATTAAATTTAAACTTGAAGTAAACTCATTTAATCTCAGCATGAATGAACGAAACAGAAATCTGCTTGCTGAACTTGTACCAACGTCAAATTTGTTGATTACCATTTAGAAACTAGTAATACTTTATTGATTGCACGATCACGAGTCCGGGTGTCGTCGTTGTGTGGCAGAACACTTGGCGCGAAGCGCCTTTAATCACCATGATCATCTTATAATATTATCATCATTGTTTTCATTTTTTTTTCCATTTTTTTTTTTTTTTGCATTATTTCAGTTACTACTTTGAGGGTTACAAATTTTCGTTTTACAAGTTTATTTAGCCTAAGACTTCTAATATAGCATTTTTATACACATTTGAGTTTTAACAGTTGCGGGAGTAATGCACGATCACAATGATCTCATCAGCTTTTGCTATTTTTTTTTATTAGTGGAAATCAAATTACCATTTATATTTCTACCACAAATATTTTTTAGAAACTATTTTTTCAAAATCTTCTATAGTAGATAAAGTTCAGGTAATGGCTGATATGTATTTAGCTTCAAAATTCTAAGGCAATAGTTCACTATCGCCTTAGAATTTTGAAAATATTTCCATTTTTTTCAAGATTTCCATTTCCGTATGACTGTACGACATAAGTGTGCAAAGGAGTATATAAATGCTTAATACACTGCATTATACTTAATACACTGCATTATACTTAATACACTGCATTATACTGCTTAGTACACTGCATTATACTTAATACACTGCATTAACTGCTTAATATACTGCATTATACTGCTTAATACACTGCATTACTTTTTCCATTTTTTCAAAAGATTTCCATTTCCGTATGACTGTGCGAAATAAGTGTGTAAAGGAGTATACGTATAAATGCTTAGTACACTGCCTTCCAAAAATTAGGCGTTTAGTGAAAACTACTTGTTTGGCGCCTAAAGGTTTCAATGCTCAAAGAAAATTTTTCGAAGAGTGTTAAGGTTGATTTTGGATTAGATTAATTATGTTATGACACAAGGAATACGTTTAAGTCCTCAGGACGAGTCGGACGGTCTGGATTTTCAATAAGGAATACGTTTGTTAGATTCTCAACGCTGACAGGATAGGCCATTAAGGAAGTCGACAGTTTATTTTCTCTGTCATTTCTCGTTTATGAAAATTATTACAAACAAGTGGGACAGTTACCCAGTGGCCAGTTCCAAGACTACAACATCCTCTGATGTCCAGTACATCGCATTATTGGCCACACCAGCCGAGCGATATTGGCCACACCAGCAGAGCGACCACACCAGCTCTCAGAACAATGGCTACCACAGCAAAAGGAAAGTTTGGTATCTGCCATTACTGTAAGGCGAAGACTGCGTGACAAAAGACTCTATGCCCGGATATTACAGGGGTTTGTTTCCTTTAAAAGGCTAAAGCCAGAGGAGCACGATTGAAATGGTGTTATCAGCATGTGATTCAAGCAGTACATTGGTCCAATATACTAAGTATGGATAATTCACTAATTGCCCTATATTCAGACAATAGACGTGTAAGAGTCAGGAGATAAAGGACAGTACTCAACCATTAAATTTTTATATTACGAAATAAAAAATTTGACGAGTAATCCAATGTTTACAATTTAACACCAGCTACTTTAAATAACACACACTACTCCTAAACCAAAAATAATGTCGTCAACAAAGCCGTTTATTAATTATAATTTTTTTTAAGCATGGGAACTCTTAAAATTTTTTAATCATCAGACGGTTTCCCCTTTGATGTCCTGCTCGGTATCGGACCCATTTTATAGTTTGAGGGAAGTAGATAATTTGGGGGATCGGATTACTGCAATTGGATGCTAGTTCCCCGGTCCGTCAGTATTGAAGTCCGAATTGCTTTCGCATGCTCGGGACAGAACCGATTTCAGTGGTTGAGAGAAGTGAACAATTTGTGGATGAGGTGACTGAAATTGGATGCGAATTTGCTGATCCGTCGGATGATTTTAAAGTGGAACGTGTCTCTGCAAATTGCGGATTTTGGTTATTTTATTTGGTGGTGGTGGGGCAGGGGTGCATATCACGACCGTTGTGTCAATATATACGGATTGCATACAATTTTCACTCTTTATACGATTATTTATACGATTTATTTATTTTAATATTTCATATAACTACTCTGCTTTAACTCTCGGGCAACGCCTATCACATTTTCTAGTATGAAATAAATAGCGGCATGAAGCCCTCACACAAATCAAAAGTTATTCAATCTAAAATCTGAAGGAAGGGAATATAGTATGAAATATATTCATCTCACAAGGAGGGTCTCCTGACCGACCCCCACCGATTTTAATGAAAAAATTAATATGAATAGTATTGGTCTGTCACAACACATTGTGTAAGTACCAGCGGCCCTATAGCAATAGAAACTACACAATAAAATATTGAAAATTGGTTCTGGGTTACCAGAATCTTTACGTTATCCCGATTTGGCAATTATTCATTTTGATTACTGTTTTGACAATCGTGAAAGGTGAAAACCTCTGAAGATGTAATGCTACAAAAATTCGGTTAATGCCTAGATCCTGGGTATACAAGGATCGCATTTGTAAGTAAGACACCAGTGGGAGATTTTGAGTTCTCGCGTTCGATTTATCAGACAGCACAGAGTTTTTAGTGGTGTTCTCCACATATAACGTTAATGCGAAGCAAGACCTTTAGAAAGTCCCACTTTACACTCTCTTGGGCACTTCTCCCAGCAAGAGGAAAGCCCTTGTGCAGTTTTTAACAAAATTAATAGTAATACTAAACACTGAACACTAACAAGACAATACCTACTAATACAACTCATCAGCTTTTGAAGTCTCACTTTTTATAAACTTGTCATAAATTAATCTGTAGGACATATCCAATCTGGTGCCATTACGACCTAAATTAATGTAACGTTAACAGGCTTATTATTTTATGGAATAAATGTATTGCAGAGGTGAGGAATAATAAAAACTGTTCGAAATAAAAATATGTGCAACACCAACTACATTTTGCAAACCTTTGGAAAGAACAATTGACCAAAGAGCAATGAAAGGAATCTGATGTATGAAAAACAAAATCAACCGGATTTTGAAAATATCCTGAAAAAAGTAAACAAGGCGAAATTGCAAATGTAAAAATTATTTAAATAGTTTAAACACACTGTTTTATCAGCATTTGATAGTGTAAAAAAAACAGAAAATCATGCAACAAGTTTGCATTCAAACAAACAATAAAAAGGAATAAACTATAAAAAATATCGCTGGAAATACGAAATGTGCAGTACTACAGAACAGTAAGCGAATCGAAGAGCAAAGTAAAAGAGCCGATGCACTGTTTCCGTACTTATACTCGGGGAATGTGACGTATACTGTACGCCAATGTTAGCGTAGAGTTCTACAGTAGGGTTACATTTGGCGATGAAAACTATTTTTTTCAATATTACTTTCCTTATATACATAATGTATAAGGAAAGTATTGTGACGGGGTCGAAAATTCGAATTCGAGTTTTCGACGGGAGAGTACGTTTCAATCACGAATCAAACATTTTTGAAGTGATGTCTCTGTGTGTGTGTGTGTGTGTGTGTGTGTGTGAAAGTATGTGTGTGTGTATGTGTGTGTGTGTGTGTCAGTGAGTCTGTGGAGACGATAACTGACGAACGAATGGACTGATTCGAACAAAATTTGGTACAAAAACCACAATCCGTAAACACTGGAAGCCTATTGTTTTTATACGCAATCGAATGCCCAGAACCCCCCTAAATTTTCGAATGAAATTTTGAAAAAATCGTTAAAAAATCAAAACCGCTAATAAAGTTACGTAAATAGACATTTCTTATGTAACTTTTGATTAGAAAACGATTGACATAACTTTTAGAATGCTAACATGAACCGTTCTCGAGATACTGCACCTTTTAAAAAAAAAATATTAAAAAGTCATATAAAATGAAAAAAAATATTTCCTATTGAAAAACATGTTCACTTTTTATATGCAATACCATGCGATAAATTCGGTGACATCATTCTCATGGATCTAGCTCGTTCCATTCATGAAAAAAGATACTTTGAGAAGTACTTTTGTATTTGAACACCAATAGTCATTTATCTGCTGTAAGAATAAATTATTTCTTCGTCCATAACGCTTGGCGAGATTTTGGCGACGAATTTGGCGGAATGTCGCCAGCTTGGCGACTTTTTGAAATATTGCCAAATTAACGAAAATCTCGCCAAATGGATAAATATGACGCTAAATCAATGAAAATGACGACTAATTGTCGAAAATTCAATATCTTGGAAAGAATATTAGTATCTACTATAAGAAAAACTTATTTTTTTACTGTAAAAGTAGTAAATTCATTACATTATATAAGGAAAGTCATGTGTTGCCCGCATCAGATTTTTTTATTATGTCGTTTCTATTGCTATAGGGCCGCTGGTACTTACACCATGTGTTGTGACAGACCAATACTATTCACAGTAATTATTTCATTAAAATCGGTGGGGGTTGGTCAGGAGACCTTCATTGTCAGTAGCTCTGTGTTTAAGAACATTGAATAGCCATAGTTCGAATTACCGAATTTTGTACAGTGCCGTAGAATTTCGTCAATCTGCCCCCTCAAATGAGACAGAAAATACCCGAAAATGCAGGAGGTCGATTATTGGGAATTTTAATACATGTTTGTCCTTCAATAATAAGCATTATCTGGCATCTTCGTAACTAAAAAGTTAGTTCCTCAGTGTTGATAAGCTTTACAACATGTCACGTACTCTATTTCTTAAGTATTTAAAATAATTTCAATTAACTACAAACTATTTCACGTATCAGAGCATGAACCATGGGGGTAAAAGTAAGGAGTTAAAATTTCATATTCAGGAAACGTCAATATCATTTGAGACAATAATTCAGATTGCGTTGGATAAGATAAGTAGTTCTGCATTATATTTATTTCTACGGTAAAAGGCCTAAAATATTTAATTAAACTGTCTATTTTGTAAAAATGAATTTTTAGCGCAATGCAAAGTAGAAATGAAACATATAAGAATACTCCTACGTATTCAAAATTATTTTACCCTTCCATTTATTTTTATCTCCATATATTCTGTATTCTATTCTACAAGTATGAAAAAATACTGATTAATTATATTCATAATTAAGGAACACTTAATTTAAAAATAATCAAAACTACATATTCTAAGTACTACGCCTTTCTCTTGTGTCAAGTAACAATAGCAGCTACTTGACTAACACTATAGCGACACCTAGATATAATTCTCAAAGATATAATTCTCAAATAATTCTCATTACAGCATTTTCAAGCTTTTCATCCATAGAAGTTTTATTTCCATCTTTCTAACTCCATGGCATTAACAATGCAATGTTAATATTTTGATGCGTGACAATGGTTTATTTTAGGACGTAACACGAAAAAGTTTCAAAAATAATCTTCCCCATAGACATGGTGACCCACCCCATAGATAGGCTGACCTTTGACTTGTCATCAATTATCTCAGTCAACAGATCAAATTTCAAAATTCGGGCTTCGTCAACTTTAAATTTTATAAATGCTCAACATTTTGCATAAATCGGTGGAATAGTTTCTGATAAACAGCGCCAACAACAGATACGTATTTAAGTGGATTGCAAAGAAGCTCCGCTGGAACTTCTCTGCGCTTCAGTTATGTTTTTAAAGTAATTGTACATTGAAAGAAAATATAGATTTATCACTAGAAAGAGAAATAAATTGCATATTTATAAGATATAAAATGTTGATGTTTTCTTTTAAATTTTTAATATTTTAAGAGTCCTATGACCCCTTAAGTGTTCAATCTAACGATTTAATAAATGGAAACCACCAGCATTACGTAATCACCGGTGTTTAAATGTCAATACCGATATATAACACGAACATAATTTGACCGAAATCCGAATTTCTAGAACCCTGCATCAGATGTCCTATTCTGAAATCAAGTAAAAATTCCTCAACCTCCAAAATCCACCCACCAATCTCTTAGTCTAACTTGACAGTTTCTAACATATATTTTATGGTTAAAAATAGACATTTTAAATTATTGTTTGTTTACTTTCCCTTTCCGTTATCACGTAGAAGAAAATACGTGATTTGACGCCTTCTCAATGAGAAGCGCTCGTCATTGGGTTAGTATGCCGACAAGCAGAAATGCAATGTTTTGCATGAATGAACAATTTCAGTTGAAAAGTTGATTAAAGGTGTTGACTTCTGTCAGTTGCGATAGATTATAAGGTGTCAGATTTTCAACCAATCAGAGATCGGTTGCTTGGCAGTCGATTAGGGATATTGAAGTTAGATTAAATATTCTTGAAAATATTTATTATGGAAGTTCTGAAGGTGAAAAATTGGGTTTTTTTTTGTTTTCGAAGGAATTTTGTATTGTTATCAAATAACAATTTGTATTGTTATCAACTGACATTCATTCAAATGACGTCATAGAAAAAATAACACGCCTGGCTCTCTCTATAAAAGCAGCATTTCATTCATAACATTTTACCATTCATTACATTCATCACAGTACTAAAATAATTTATTTTATTTAAAAACTTAAGACCATGGAGCTACAAGTAATTAAACTTTAGAGCAAAACTTCATCGAAAAAAATCGTCCATCTCTTTGTAAAATCAATGAATATTTCATTCATATCAGCTACGCAGACTCCATGAGCTAAATAATTTTGCGTTAAAGAAATACAGCAATTCTAATACAACTCATTCTACATATTTTGCTGTTTACATTTTACATAAGTGAAAAATAGGCTTCGTTGTAGAAATAATCAAATTTGGATGATCATTTAAACTCAAATATATTGTAATTGCGTTGTTTCAGTATGTAGATGCACAGAATTTAAGCAAAAATAAACCGGTTTTAGGACGGATGCAACATTCAATATGAATTAAAAAGAACTTTAATAATCACGATTTTGAGACAAGATGGATGCCATATTTCATTTTGAAGTGGGTCACGTGATCGCTTCATGTAAGAGTTGTAATTGCTATTTTAATTTTTATTTAAAAAACTACTGTATATATTTCGCTGAAATGTTTTTTATATATTTTATGGAATAATTTAAATATTACCTAAAATTTTCGAAGCAATTTGTGAATTTTAAATCCGCTTAAAAAATGTTTGAAAAATTAGGTCCCATAAAGTTCAATGTATTTCATTTTTTCAACCCGGGTTCAATCCAAAACTAATTGGGTTATATTATTCATTTATATTCTTATAGGTCCTACAGACCGTCTGAACAACATACTAAAATTTCATTTTGATTAAGTCATTTTTACGGCAGTTATCATGCTAACGGACAGACAGACAGACAGAATAAATGAACAAAGTCATAAACACTTTTCAACTCTGTTGGAAAGTGTTAAAAACCTTTTGTTTACTCTTTCTTAATTAATTACTCAAAGTCTTCTGTTTATTTTTCCATCATTTTAATTAAAAACATCCTCTTTATTTACTCTTTAATGGTTTGAATTTCAAATATAGTTTATTTAGTTTTCGATAACTTAAAAACTTAGTTTACTGTCGATCATTTAAATTTCAAAAAGCAATATTTATTCGCAATAATATACATTTCAAAAAGATTGTGTTTAATTTCAATTATTGACAATTTGAAATCATTTATCTTATTTCACTAATTTAATTTTTTTTAAATACTTTAGATTACTTGAATTTTAAATATTTGTTTACTTTTCTGTATTTAAATTTTGAAACTTTTCTTTACTGTTTAGTAGCTCATTTATTAACACTTTACAACAAAGTTGAAAAGTGTTTATGACTTTGTTCATTCTGTCTGTCTGTCTGTCCGTTAGCACGATAACTGCCGTAAAAATGACTTAATCAAAATGAAATTTTAGTATGTTGTTCAGACGGTCTATAGGACCTATGGGAATATAAATGAATAATATCACCCAATTAGTTTCGGATTGAACCCGGGTTGAAAAAATGGAATACACTGAGCCCTATGGGACCTAATATTTCAAGCATTTTTTAAGCGGATTTAAAATTCACAAATTGCTTCGAAAATTTTAGGCAATATTCAAATTGTTCCATAAAATATATAAAAAAAAAATTCAGCGAAATATATTCAGTTGTTTTTTAAATAAAAATTAAAATAATAATAGCACCTCTTATATGAAGCGATCACGTGTCCATGATATGAAACGATCACATGACCCACTTCAAAATAATATATGGCATCCATCTTGTGTCAAAATCGTTATTTTTAAAGTTCTTTTTAATTCATATTGAGTGTTGTATCCGTCCTAAAACTACTTTATTTTTGCCTAAATTCTGTGCATCTACATACTGAAACAACGCAATGACAATATATTTCAGTTTAAATGCTCTTCCAAATTTGATTATTTCTACTATTAAGCCTATTTTTCACCTATGTAAAATGTAAACAGCAAAATATGTAGAATGAGTTGTATTAGAATCGCTGTAATTCTTTAACACAAAATCATTTAGTCCATGGAGTCTGGCTTAGCTGATATGAATGAAATATTCATTGATTTTAGAAAGAGAAGGACGATATTTTTCGATGAAGTTTCACGCATTGAGTTTACTTACTTGTAGCTCAATGGTCTTAATTTTTAAATAAAATAAATTATTATAGTATTGTGATGAATGACATGAATGGGGGAATTATTTATGAATGAAATGTTGGTTTTATAGAGAGAGCCAGGCGTGTTATTTTTTATGACGTCATTTGAATGAATTTCAGTTGTTTTCGATGAAGTTTTCAAATATAATAAATTATCGTAGTATTATGATAATTCTAAAATTATTACCGAGGAATGTATCACATTTTAGAGATGTTTAAACCAGGCAATTTATACTTTAAGGCCGTCATTTGAATGAAGTTAATTTTTTTCGATGAAGGTTTAAGGTTTTAAATATAATAAATTAATGTAGTATTGTGATAAGTTTTAAAATATTACCCAGGAATGTATTGCATTTTAGACATGTTTAAATAAAATTGCATTGAAGTTGGAAAGTGTTTTATAATCAATGCTTTAAGCATGATTGATCTTTCTTGTTTTTAATGCCCTTTATTTTCTTTCAATAATTTAAATTTACAATTTTGCTTTACATTTCAAACCTTTATTATGAAGAAAGTATAGCCTCCTTGAACCGTGGAACTTCACGTAACATATGACAACACATACAAAAAGTACCTCATACATCATATTTGGCTGGTCATCACTTCATTTGGCTACAAATATTTGAGTACACAAGAACCAAGAAAAGAAATCGCTAAGAAAAGTGTTAAACAGTGCATATATATATTAGAAATACCCTAATTACTCTGTTCTCTTTCCAGGAATTTTCTCTTAAATAATTACGTTTTTATGTAAAAGAATAAGTTATACACATATATTCGTTTCTGGGACAAGCATGCAGGAAATGTATAAAACAAGAAATTTATATATGGTGGCAAATATTACGCACACTTCATTTTTCGTGGAACTATTAAGCATTTTTATTAATTTTTGAATATTTACTTCCTACAGTTACACGAATAGAAATTTTGGAAAAACCGGAATTGACATCTCCAGAATCGGAAGTAGAAATCCTTAGTGAACCTTTAGAATTCAATGCTGAATCCATATCAGTCATAATTTAAGCTCTTTATTGCTAATACTGAGAAATAGATGTTTCAATGGAATTTTTTGAACCCAAACGGAATATCTTTAGTGAACCCCCTATATCCTCCGGAATTTGACTCTAAATTCATATCATCAACATCTAAACTATATCTGTAGCCAATCTTGAAAAACAGATGTTTCCAGAAAGGGTACCATTTTTTTAGTGAATGGTATGTCTTCTTTAGATATTTTTAAAACAGTTCAACGCAGTAAGCTATCAAAACTAGAAATATTTTTTTTTTAAAATAGGTCATAATAATAAAATATCGAAATTATAACCACTGTATTTCTAAAACTTTTCAAACCTAATCCCAAATCCAATTTAATATCGACGTAGGGCTTTTAAAGAGATGCAAATTACTACTTGCTATTCATAGCTAGCATTTCAGTTTTCAAGATATGAGCATTAAAAATTTTAAACACTCAAAATTTCCAAACTTCTTCAACTTGACAAGATAATTCCTCGAAAACTATAACAGCTTTGTAAAAAAAAAAGGTACTAACCTATAAACTTCTCTTCCTACTTAACATTTTGTCGCTTATTGTTCATTTATTTTATTGTTTAGAAGATATTTCGAAAGAAATTAAGCAAACTAAAACAATAACTCGCTCAAACAAAAACTTTTCAGTTTTTCGAAAATTCAAAATATTAAAATATTGAAATCATTTTCGTATATTCATAAATGGTACTCTGCTTCCGACAAAAATACTTAAAAATCGTTTGCATTTTTATCAATTAGATTCGTGGATATCAGCGTCCAAAATGTTTACAGTTTTCGTAACACTCCGATTTTCGTAATGCTCCCCGTAGATGTTATTCACATCAGAATAACCGGAAAAAGAAATCTTTAGTAAATCCCTCTACCTTCTTCATAATTTGACGCTAAATTCACATCAGTATACATCTAAGCTCAATTTATAGCAAATCTTGAGAAATTTTATTTTTAGACCATTTATAGCTAATCTCCGGAAATGGAAATACTTAGTGATCCTCCTACTTCTCTGGAATTTGAAGCTGAATCTGAAACAGTCATAATCTAATCTCTATCCATAGCAGATTTTGTAAATTGTATCTTTTAAGGACACAATTTTAGTTAAAACGATGATATAGCAACACGTAGAACACTTTCTCCAGCAATAAGCAGAAATAATTATATTTATCGATAGCATAAAGCATCTCTGTCCAATTATGTTGTAAGATCAAACTATATATCTATAGCAGTCTTTGAAAAAATGATATCAACTTTATCTCGCTATCTAAAAAACTAGTAAATAATAGTATTTACTAGTTTAATATAATAATATTTTGTCAAAAGTGTAGTTAGTCCCAAAGCAAAATTGAATTTTATTAGAGTGCATTTCACTTTAACTTTATTTCTAAATAATTATGTATAAAAACACTTCATTTTAATTTCATAAGTTTCATAAGTTAAGCATCACAAGTTGAGTTTCGTGAAATGAGAACACTGATCATACAAATTTAATTACTATCTTGGAGGAGTAAATAATCAATATATATCACATGACAACAAGTACTTCCGGTGCTCAGGACCAGTCATGAAACTGACGGGACCAGTCCAGAGGAGAACACCGGAAACTGTCCAGAAGATTGCGGTTCTAAAAACTCAAAAGGCAATTTACCAAACACTCCCTGTAGCTATACCATCTAAACTCCAACTAGAGTGAAACTGTGTATCTAGATACAACTATATCTATTTCTTTCATAACAGACAAGTGAAGATACTGTCCATGGGTGCTGAATCCCGTGTATGGTTGCCTCCCCTAAACAGATGGAAGACGTACCCAATGAAGCGTTCGTGGGCTTATAGCCGGCACGTGTCGACGTACATTCGACTCCTACGATGGGGGTTCCAATCCTAAAGGCATGGCCAGCAAATCGGTGTCACTGGGATCACGAAGGTTATGTGGTCTAAAAGCCGATTTCCTGTGTTTTGACTGAAGTTTCTATGAGCACTGATATATCGTCCATTTATATCGATGTATCCAGATTGCTTACAGATGTCCCCATCATGGTTATACCTTTCCTGTCAAAATAATAAAGACACACACTGGACGTTTACATCCTATAATGATGTTCTATAATGTTCTTAAGAACGTAAATTGACCACATACCATAAAATTATAGTAATTTGTTATGCCTTCTACTGGACTTTATTTGGGGACTTCTAATTTCCTTATGATTGACATAACAAATCAATACTCGTTGGAATACATTTTGAAGGATTTGAAATGTATTCAGGATGTTTATCATTTATAGGAACTCTTTAGAATAAAATAAGTGTGATGTCTGCCAGAATTAAGATTATTTCTTGAGGAGAGACAGAAAACGTCTTATTTGTCGAAGAGCAGACATAAAATGATCGATATGTAAATGGGAAGTTATATGGATGTCTTGCACGGTTTGGGAATATACCGAAACTGATAGACGAAGCTCAATCTACATTAGTATAGATGAATGAAGCGAAGTTGTAAAGAACCTTGCTGCTCTAACCGGGAATTGAACTTGATATTTTCAAACAGACCAGTCGACGCTCTACCGTTAAGCAACTGGGATGAAACTGCAAGCTTACTGCCGAAGTGGGCTCTGCATTCTCCACTCTATAATGTCAGATTGGCGCGCAACTCACAATCTGGCTGACAACATCCCGCTATTTTTACCTCAGGTTAGCATCCTGATACTGCTATTTTTACCTAGGTTAGTATTCCCCGTGGTCGTTGTCCTCCTGATTTTGAAATCGGCGCTCAATATCCCAAAGTCCACTGAATCCGTGCTAGTCGTACTAGGGTCGTTTTCAAACCTCGACATTTCTTCACTAACCTACAGGGTTAATTCCCTCGGGCGCCATTGTAAAGAACCTTGCTGCCCCAACCGGGAATCGAACTCTGGATCTTCGAACTAGCCAGTCAACGATCTACCGTTGAGCTACTGAGACGAAACTGCAAACACTTATTGTCTAACTGGACTTCTACAAAGTTCAGTCTCCATTCCTAATGAAGCGAAATCAACATTTGTCTGAATTTTGTTATCCCTTTTACTCGAAAACTACAATAATTAGGAAGATGAAATTTTGTATACATGCTTGAAATTGCACACAGATTTGCAGAATCACAATTTCAAGTATTAAAGCGAACTGCAACAGGACGAAACGTCTAATTTTAAACTACGTATTCTCGCTACGCTTCCTACAAATAGCCTGTAAAAATAAAACATAGGACTAGCGGTACTGCAAGTATGAATAACCATTTTTGTACAAAAATTAAATAAAATAGAGTCCAATATTAAGCTTCATTACCCTATTTTTTTTTTCTATTTTACACTGTTTCTATAAGGACGTAACGAAACAAAATGCATACTATAAAGTTAAAGAGTTACAATCTATATAAATAAAATTGAAAATCTGTCTGTCTGTCTGTCTGTCTGTCTGTCTGTTTGTCCCATCATCACGGGAGAACGGCTGAACCGAATTTGATGAAATTTTGTGGGTAGCCTAGAAATAGCCCCACTTAAAATTTAGTCCATGTTTGGAGTTTCCATAACTAGTGGTTCTCGAGATATTAGTGAAAAACGAATATTTCATTTGTCTCATCATCACGAGAGAACGGCTGAATCGAATTTAATGAAATTTTGTGAGTAGCCTTAAAATAGCCCCCCATAAATTTTGCCCAAGTTTCGAGTTTCTAATACCAGGGGTTGTCGAAATATTAATGAAAAACGGAACTTTATCCTAGGAGATCTACTCTCTAACTCCGTGGTTTATCCAAACGGAAAGGATGAAAATCGTTTGTTTAAAACGTCAACGTGAATTAAAACTTCATTTCTGAGCTTAGTGCAGGATTTTTGCATTAATTAGTCACTATCTGAAAACATGAATTGTTTGAAACATGAATTTTAATGGAAAATCTAACTCCATGGTCAAGCATTTACTAAACAATGGAACGTATAAAGAAATCAAAATGGTTATTATTTTTGCATTTTATGGGGAAGAGATCAAAATGGTTATTTAATTTCGCAGTTTATGAGGAAGATTCTTTATTATATTATGTTGCTCAGCAACGCAATTAAATTAAATGTGTTTCTTAATATATTTGTTATTATTTTTTCTTTTTGAATAATAAATAAATAGATGTATAAATATATTTTGTAAATGAACGGTTTGATTTTTCTTTTAATTCTATTAATTACGGACTGTGTACATCACTTTCCTTTATTTTGGAGTTTTCAAGCTTATATATTGTGTTTAGCTAATAAACTCATATATTGTGTTTAGCCAATAAATTTATTTAGCCGATTGTTGAAACAGAAAAAGAGTAGAACGGGTATGTTTTCTAATGCAATTTTAGTGTTTTCATTTAGTATATGCAAACGGGATCGGATGTTTTATTCTTCAGATCTGCAAATTCAGAGCTATGAATTTCGAGGAATATCGCTAACTTGGCAACTTTTCTTAAACGTTGCCAAATTGACGGAAATGTCGATAAATTGATAAAAACGACGCAAATCCATTAAATTAAATTTGTTTTCTTAGAAGAGAGTACTGAAATGATATTTAGGTAGCATTTGTCGGCCAGTCCATCCATCCTACTTAGTAACACATTTAGCGAATTTTTAAAATGTCACCAAATTGATAAAATGTTTGCAAATCCATAAAAATATAATAAAATTGATAAAATTGCGCTTAATAAATGCAATTAATTATGTTTTGCTAGGGCATAGTATTGTGATGAATATTCGTCAATGTGTCGCAAAATGGGACTGTCAGTTCTACAGTCCCACTTGGTGATAAATTTGGCGATGTTTTAAATTGTCGCTAAATTGACGAAAATGTCGCTAAACCTTCCATGGAGATAGAATTATTCAAACGATAAGATTCCCATCAATTCATTTGAAACAAATGATGTCATGTCGTTTAGCAACGGATGTAAATCCAATGTGTTTATGCGACATACGATTTTTATTAAATCTTTTCCGATTTGAATAACAAAGATATGTATATAAATTAAATTTCATTGACATTGCATTGTTGACTGGATAATATCAATTACGGTCTTCAGGTTGAAACATTACTATTATTGGTATTTTCGTGGACTGTTGATTCAGGGATTATTGATACTTTCATATTAATTCTATGCCATTGTTTTATTATGACAAAAATTGTTGAAACTCACATATTGTACGTTGTGCGAGTAATCTTCTATAAATGCACGAGTTATCTTCTAATCTACGAGAATATAAGTAGTACAGGTATATAGGCATATATTTTGATATATATTGGCATATATTGGAATCAATTACGACATTCTGGTATAAAGATAACGGGAGTAATTGAAATTTTCAATTTATTATGTCATCTGTTTTATTTCGGCAAAGATTTTTTAGACTCATATTGTAATAAGGGTAATCCTCTACTAACATACAGGCATATTTTCTAATATGCGACAATATAAGTAGTACGGGAATATATATATATATATATATCCCCATATAATTTTAGTGCTTTCATTCTGGCATATATTGGAATCAATTACGGGTTTATTGATATTTTCAATTTATACATGTAATCTAATAATACAGGTTATATCTTCTAATATTCGAGTATATAAATACTACGGGTCCCATACAATTTTAGCACTGTTATTTTGAATATATTGATTCAATTTCATATTTTTTGCATATTCGCTTTCGAAAGGGGCCAGGATATTTTATTCTTCAGATCTGCCTGCCCGTGAAGATAATTTTGCATGATGAGAACAGATATTCATGATCTTCTCTTTAGGAGCAATAAATTTAATATTTTAACATAATTTGCATATGATTCTGAATTACAAGTGCCTTTATGTTATATACTCCGTACGAAGAACGGGTATGCTGCTAGTTTACTATAAAGTTAAAGAGTTAAAATTTATTTTCATGATATATACAACAATTAAAAGCAAATCTATGGAAATACGTTTTCGTGATTTAACTGAGTTACTTTGATTTCATTGTTTTCCTCTATGCTAATTTTTTTACTTAATATTTAAATTCTAAAATCCTTGCTTTTTTGTATTAGTATTCTCAATACAAATTTTGAAAGTAATTTTTTATATTTCTAATTTCATATATTATTTGTAAAATTTAGCTTTAATTTGAAATTTTTAACAACTCGCATATACTTCATACTCACAAGCTCATTCAAACCCGACTTTTTGCTAGTTTAAATCAAATCGGTTTAACGTGCACCATTTTTTTCTCTTCTTTCTCTCTCATACTTTTGCTTAGTTCTTTTGCAAGCCTGCTTTATATCTATAGAATATTTCTAAAATCTCTACATAGATTAAGTTTTTCAGAACAATTAGCGTTAACTGATGCAGTTATCATTACTATATAAAATTCACTTCCAAGCCAGTTGTTAGTCTCGTTGTTAATCACTTCCAAGTTCAGTTGTTAGTCTCGAGATTTAAAGATCAACGTTAGAACAGCGAATTCGGCATGCTAATATTATGAATTCAACAATACAGAATGCCAGTTCAGGAATCAGAGCCTATTGTTATCTGTTGAAAAAAACATGAAGTGGCATTCTCCATTGTCGAATTCATAAAACTGACTACATACGTTGATATGTAGGTAGTTTTATGAATTCGACAATGGAGAATACCACTTCATGAATTCTTCAACAGATAACAGCAGGTCCATGAATTTAAGACAGGGGGTCAACTCATCAATTTCGCGACAGAGATGAATAGCTTATAAATTCGGAAACATAAGTAGCCAATTTATAGATTGCTCAAAGATTGCTCAAAGATTATTCATAGAGGAAACCAGATAATGAATTGCTCTAGAGAGGAAACCAGCTCGGGAATTGCTCTAGAGAATATGCCAGTTCTTGGGTGATTTTAGAGAGAAGGCTAATTCATGAAATACTCTTGAGATAAGGCCATCTTACAGGTTGCTCAACAGAGGGATCCAGTTGATTTTGGCAATATTCTTGATGAGTTCATGGATTCTTCAAGAAAAAAGATCAGTGTTCTTGGGTTTATGAAAAAAACAAACCAGTTCATGAATTTCTCAACAAAATAGGCCAGCGCATATATTTCTTAACAAAGGAGACCGTCTGAATTCTTAACATAGGTTGCCAATTCATAAATTTCTCAATAGATGAGGTCAATTCATGGATTTTTCAACTTACGAGACCAATTCAAGAACTAGACAACTTAAATATTCCAGTATTATATATTCATTTCAAAAGTTAATTAATTAGTTTGTTATTCTCTAATGAAGCCAAAAGTAGATTTTTAGAAATCAAACTAAATGTTTAGCACTTTACTTTTCCTTTCATTTGGCAACAAAATCCTTCGCTAGTTTGTCATTCGTAATTCTCTAAAGCACCAATTACTTTCCCTGCCCCCTCATCCTCTATGACCACCGGTACCCTACACCGCCGACCACCAACACCGAAGTCCTCAACCCTCCAAATATCCTCAGTCACGGTGTTTTGTTTTTTGCGTCCACGGTCATTCTGTGGTCAAGTATTAAGGCGTAAAAAATTGCAATAAACGTCATAATGACGAAATAATTTGACTCGTGGTCAAGACTGACATCCTGTGGTCGTCCGGGGTGGTACATGGCCGGTACATTACCGTTGTCTGGCGCCGCAGCAAATTAAAGGATACCAATACGCGAGGGTGGTGCCTGGGTCTATGTACCCCCTCATTTTCGTCTACGGTGGGCATAGGACAGTGGTCATTACGGTGGTTGAAGGGTTGTTGTGACATGTGAAGTCTCACTTCAGAAATTTAGTATTTCCTGTGAAGAGTTAATGGAGATAAGACTTCTAAAGAGATTACCGTATCAAATGGACAAATTTAAGTGCTTTTCGTATTTTGACAGTTAATGTCAATTACGTGAAATGTGTCCAAGTAACATATATACAATCTCAATATAATATTTAGAAGTAAGTTAATAACAATTTACTGATATATACCGTTTATTAATACGAATTCACTCTAAGAAGAGAACAGTTTTGGGAACTTTCAACACTTGCGTAATCCTTTTAAGAACTTACGTGCGTATGGAGGCCCATGGAAAAACCCTGGGAAAGCTCGTGGGCACCCCCCTCCCTCCTAATTGTAATTAAGTTTCACTTTCGTTTATAATAATAATTAAAATTTACTTGCTAATAATATTCTATCTACCAAAAGCATTTGTTAGTTACCATATTCAACTTGTAAATTGTAAGAATAAAAGTAAATTCCAAATTGTAATAGTTCTAATTAATGTAGGATGTAGACTTTAGATTTAATTTATGGAAACCACTAAAAAAAAATTCATAACGAAACATAACAAATTAGCTTAATTAATTCCTAACCACAGTTAATAAAATCTGTAAATAAATTAGGGCAATGGTGTCTAAGTAAATGAAATGATAACGATAAGTGATTGAAAACGGGCTGTTTTTATTTTATAACAAAATATTTGATTAATTAAGAGAGTTGTTTTAAAATTTTTATTTTAATTCTTGATGTTCCAATAAACTTAAATTTGATTTGAATGCAACAAGACTTGTTATACTTACAAGAATAATTTTAATTAATGAGGTTACATTTTTCGAAAAATTTAATATACCTTAACTGCTAGGCATCACAAAAATGTCTTACCTGGACGGGGTCCCCTGAGCACACCGGGGCCTGGAGCTCCAGTCCCGACCTTCTACCCCCTCTCGTCGGCTCTGTATATGATCCTGCTGACCTGCCCTCTTTCACACGACAGTATCACTGACGTGCATCTTTTTTTTTTTAATTTATCATAAAAGACTATCCTTCTGTCAAATGAGGTTAATTTCAGTATGGATTGATCATTTTCTATTACAACGTACTGACCCTTTAAAAGCGATATAGAATACTTATAATCATCTAGAATGAATGACTCGTTGCCCCGGTTATAAATAAGTGACCAATATGTAAATATGACACCGACACCCCCTCCCTCCCTTCCCTCTATTTTCAAATTGCCTGTTTTGAACCAAAATCCCTTTCGTTTCAATCAAAATCCATTATTTTCAGCGCATGTGTAGTCGCGCGCTACTATTTCCCACGCATGCGCATAAACACCCACTCCTTCTCATACCAATGCCCAGCAAGCCAGAGAAAAAATAAAATCGAAAATTTCGATTTTTGTGATTTTTAATTGATTTTTAGCAGAAAATCAGAAAAAAATAATTTAAAAAAATATTTGTCTTTGTTAGAATGCAAATGTATACACCCATAGTATTGCCAAATTATAGAATTGTGCTAATCTTCCATTTTCAGATACGACAAAATAAAAAATAATGCAGACATATTTCAATGTATTCAAAAATAAATAAATAGATATGAAAGAACAATGCCACAGAGTCGGTTCAAAATTCTTTAGAAAAAACGTTCTTCAAACTTTCTTATATTAAGAGGAAAACTCTGCGATACTATTTTCAATTGTTAAGGAACCAATTTTTGTGAAAATCACTCACAATCATGCTTCAACATAAGATAACTAAAAACTATTTCAAATATAAAAAAAAATCTCACCGAAGTCTATCGAACTGGGAATTTACCTAATCCAATACCGATTTTCGCAGCTGTCCGAAACACACACACACACAAATAACAAAAAAGATCAATCATGCATAAAAACATTGATTATGAAACACTTTCCAATATTTAAACATCTCTAAAATGCGATACATTCAGCACTGATATTATTAAAGTACTACAATTATTAAACTTGGAAACTTAAAACTTCATCAGAAAAGGCTATGCATAAATCGCCATCGTCTCTATGTAAAATCAATGAATACTTCATTCATATCACTCATATTCCAGACTCCAAAGCTAAATAATTTTTCGTGAAAACAATTCAGCAATTCTTATACAACTCATTTTACAATCGTTTGATTTGTTTACATTCTGTATGCTATAGAAATTAGGCTTCGTTGTAGGAATAATCAAAGTTTAATGGTCATATAAAATAAAAAAATATTGTAATTGCGGTTGCACAGAGTTTAGATACACAGATAATACGCAAAAATAAAACGTTTTTATGAGGGATGAAACACTAAATATACATTTAAAAGATCTTTAAACATCACGATTTTTACACAGAGGGGAAAATGGATGGCATATTTTATTTTACAGTGAGTCAGCTGATCTCTTCATATAATATGGGTTGTTGTTGTTGAGACCCAGACCGTCCGACCTACCAGAAAGGCGTAAGGTAACAGTTTGGACGGCCGGGAAGTGCCACCCAATTCAGACCGGAACCCAGTGGGGGAGGCATCCACAGGGACCGTACCCACCTTCCCCTACCACCAACCTCTCGGAAGGACTTACGGACCCACATGTTTAACGTGATCGTACTCCGCATGAACACGGCGGGAGTTGTGGCAGCGTGCAAATCCAGCGCGCAAACCACCGGGCTACCGCGCCCGAAATGTGCCAACAGCACGCGGTGTTCCCAAGTGGTCACCCACCCAAGTACTAAACGCCCGAAGCTGCTTGACTTCGGTGATCTAACGAGAACCGGTGTTTTCAGCACGGTAGGGCCGTTGGCGAAAGTAATTGGGTGACATTATTCATCTTCATTCCCATGTGTTCCACAGACCGTCTCAACAACGTATTAAAATTTCATTTTGAAAAAATCATTTTTACGTCAGCTATCGTGCGAACGGACAGACAGACAGAATGAACAACGCCATAAAAACTTTACAAATGTGTTGGAAAGTGTTAAAAAGGCAAACAACTTCTGTTATGTAAGATGAGTTCTTAATTAGAGCACGAAAATTCATGTATAAATATAATGGTTATACGATAGAAAATTTCGGATAGAAACGGAATTTCGGATGAAAATTAAAATAAATTATTATTTGAAATATTACATCTGTGCGAAATCGAATGTTCGAACCTCCCCCCCCCCCCCCCCCCCCGCAAATTCTCGAAAGAAATTTTGAAAAATTTATTTAACTCATAACTTTTAATAATATTATATACATAATTATCTCGTATGCAATTTTGCATTAGAAAACGAATGACACAAATTTTAGAACGGTAGCATGAACCTTTTTCGATATTTATAAAAATCACTTACATTTATAAACAAGAAAGATCAATCATGCATAAAGCATTGATTATGAAACACTTTCCAACTATAATGCAATTTTATTTAAACATCTCTAAAATGCGATACATTCAGCGGTAATATTTTTTGAATTATCACAATACTGCAATTATTTATTATATTTGAAAACTTCATTGAAAAAAATGAACTTTATTCAAATGACTTCATTGAAATATAAATTGCCTGGCTCTCTATGAAAAAGCAGTAAAAATTTAATTCATAAACATTTATTCTATTCCTTTCATTCATTACAATACTACAATAATTTATTTTACTTAAAAACTTAACACCATGGAGGTAAAAGTAATTTTTCTCTGTGCTTAAAACTTCACCGAAAAAGTCTGCTATAAAATTGTCTGTTCTCTGTGTAAAATCAATGACAGTTTCATGCATATCAACTATATTGTATACTCCAGCGCTAAATAGTTTTGCGTTAAAGAAATTCAGGAATTCTTATACAATTCATCTTAAAGCTTGATGTGTTTATAATCTCCATAAGTGAAAATTAGGTTTTGTTGCAGAAATAATCAAATAAACAATCAATCATTTAAACACAAATATATTGTAATTGCGTTGTTTAAGAACATTGATGCACAGAATTATGCAAAAATAAAGCGGTTTAAGGACGAATACAACACTAAATATAAATTAAAAAGGACTTTAAAAATCACGATTTTGCACAAGATGGATGCCATATTTTATTTTGAAGTGGGTCACGCGATCTCTTCATATAATGGGTGTAATTAATATTTTAATTTTTATTTAAAAAACTACTAAATATATTTTTCTGAAATTTTTCTTATATATTTTATGTGATAATTTGAATATTTTTTATAACTTTCGAAGCAATTTGTGAATTTTAAATTCGCCTAAAAAATGTTTGAAAAATTAAGTCCCATAGGGTTCAATGTATTTCATTTTTTCAACCCGGGTTCAATCCAAAACTAATCGGGTGATATTATTCATTTATATTCTCATAAGTCCCACAGACCGCCTGAACAACATACTAAAATTTTATTTTGATGTTGTTCAGGCATTTTTAGTTGTTCAGGCAAATTTTATTTTGATGCTGTTCAAGTCATTTTTACGGCAGTTATTGTGCTAACGGACAGACAGACAGAATGAGAAAAGTCGTAAGTACTTTTCAACTATGTTGTAAAGTGTTAAAAAAAATACATAAAATAAAAAGGTATTAACTATCGTGAAATACGTTCACTTTCATATGTGATGCACGACAAATTTATGAACATCATTCTCGTGAATCTAGTTTGTTCCGTTTAGAAGGGAAGATACTTTATGTAATAATTTTGCTTTCTGACGTCCAATAATTCGCTAAGTTTTATTTATTTATATATAAGAATAAATCTCTTGTACGTTTGTCTGTAACACTTCGTGATAAATTTGACGAACGCAGCGACTAATTTGGCAAACTTTTGTCAACAGGACGACTAATTTTAGTACTAAATTGACGAAAATATCGCGAAAATTACAAAAATGTTGCTAAGGCCCCGACTGTCCACTCGAACGACCTGAGTTCGGTTTCCGCTTTTGCCCAAACTGTTGCTGTGTTCACGCCGAATACCATCACGTTAAACATATGGGTCCGTAAGTCCTTCCGAGAGGTTGGTGGTAAGAGAAGGAGGGTACGGTTCCTGTGAATGGCTTCTCCACTGTGTTCCGGTCTAAATTGGGTTGCATTTCCCGACCGTCCAAACAGATACCTTACACCTTCGGGTAGGTCGGACGGTCTGGGTTAAATGAACAAACGAAAATGTCGCTAAATTAACGAAAATTACGCAAATTGAGTAATTGATTATTAAAATATTTTAATAAATGTACTATATTGCCTTTTGCGGATGCTATCAATCTATTGATAATAATTGTCAAATTCTATTTTCGCGAAATATGAGTAGTTGCTTGGGTACTTTGAAATAGTTTTACATGTTGACACTGCCATACAATTTTAGATTACTTTGCAATTTATACATGCATTATTTTGAGGAAAGGATATTTCAAAAACTTACTTTTACATGCAGGTTTCAGTATGTGGATGATACTTTTATTCCTTTGGAGAATCTATTCGATCTCTCCTCTATTCTTAATCTTATTAATTCAATTGCCCATCTTATTCAATTTACACATAAAATTGAAATGAGCAATTAACTCTCCTTAGATATTCTTGTTTCCATAAAGGATTCCCCTTTCAATAGTTAATACCTTCCAGTTTCCCCCCTTTAAAACTGTTATTTTGCACTTACACAAAAGTGGTATTTATTCTGATAGTTGTCAGTATAACTTAGTCTACATCGGCTGGACAAAGGCATATTAAAGAACATTCCAAGATGGTCATTTAGCAAAAAACATCTAAGCCATCTGTTTCTTAACATTGTTGGTCTAAAAATCATTCATTTCAATTTTCTAAGGCAAAAATCATTGCGCATGCCTACCTTATACATCTGAACTAGATTATTTAGATAGAACATTTATTTACTTAAACTCTGATAATCTTGTTAATGATAAATCAGTAGTTCCTTACGCCTCTGAAAAAATGGCTGCAAAACTGGTCACCAAAGAACATCAATCCAAACGAAATTAAAGTAATTAAAAAATAGAATGAATAACAATGGATAGAAGGCAATGAATTCAAAATTCAAAATTTATTTGTCATTTATAATAATAATCATTATTATTTTTAAACATACCATTACTCTCAATATGATTTAGAAATGTTAAGATTTTTAAGTATTTGGTCAGATAATTAATAACTATTTATTTGTATCTATATGTATCTAATAATAATTTGTTGTATTTTAAATGTTGGGCATCTTTTGTTTTCTCCTGTTTTTACTTTTAATTGGCAATTATGTTTATATTTTCTTGAGTGGCAACAGTGTCTTTATATTTTATTCTTTATGTTCGGCAACACTGACTTTTAGATCCATGTGTAGCAATAGTAATGATGTTATTGCGTCTCATCTATATACATGTGAGTAGTAGGCTTAAATTAATGTTTCCAGTTTTTAGAAAATCTCTTACTTTCTTTCCCTTATTATCCATGTTTTTTTCTCCCTGTTCTTTGACGTGAAAAAATAACATTTTTGTTTAAAGTAACAATGTTATTTAATGTAAAAAACTATTCCTAGAAGGGGATTAATTTGTATACACCCCTGGTGATTTTACAAGTTCATAGGCCTCCATCCATTGTTATTCATTCTACAATATATTTTAATTAGTTTTATTAACACTTTACAACAAAGTTGAAAAGTGTTTATGACTTTGTTCATTCTGTCTGTCTGTCTGTCTGTCTGTCCGTTAGCATGATAACTGCCGTAAAAATGACTTAATCAAAATGAAATTTTAGTATATTGTTCAGACGGTCTGTAGGACCTATGGGAATATAAATGAATAATATCAATCAATTAGTTTTGGATTGAACCCGAGTTGAAAAAATGAAATACATTGAACCCTATGGGACCTAATTTTTCAAACATTTTTTAAGCG